>SDVV010038012.1:0-10777 GCA_016164225.1 Gammarus roeselii
CCTGGCGGCTGGTATCGTGTGTGATTGTGTGTTCTTGTTCCGGACCGTGACGGCTGGTGTCGTGTGATTGTGTGCTATTGTTCCGGACCCTGGCGGCTGGTATCGTGTGTGATTGTGTGTTCTTGTTCCGGACCGTGACGGCTGGTGTCGTGTGATTGTGTGCTATTGTTCCGGACCCTGGCGGCTGGTATCGTGTGTGATTGTGTGTTCTGGTTCCGGACCGTGACGGCTGGTGTCGTGTGATTGTGTGCTATTGTTCCGGACCCTGGCGGCTGGTATCGTGTGTGATTGTGTGTTCTTGTTCCGGACCGTGACGGCTGGTGTCGTGTGATTGTGTGCTATTGTTCCGGACCCTGGCGGCTGGTATCGTGTGTGATTGTGTGTTCTTGTTCCGGACCGTGACGGCTGGTGTCGTGTGATTGTGTGCTATTGTTCCGGACCCTGGCGGCTGGTATCGTGTGTGATTGTGTGTTCTTGTTCCGGACCGTGACGGCTGGTGTCGTGTGATTGTGTGCTATTGTTCCGGACCCTGGCGGCTGGTATCGTGTGTGATTGTGTGTTCTTGTTCCGGACCGTGACGGCTGGTGTCGTGTGATTGCGTGTTCTTGTTCCGGACCCTGGCGGCTGGTATCGCGTGTGATTGTGTGCTTTTGTTTTAGACCGTGGCGGCTGGTGTCGTGTGTGGATTGTATGCTTTTAATTTGGACAGTGACGGCTGGTATGATGTGTGGATTGTGTGCTTTCATTCTGGACTGTGGTGGCTGGTTTCGTATTTAGATTTTTGTAGGATTTAAAAAAAAAATCGGTATAACATCATATTGAGAAAATGATAAAATATACAGATGACATCAGAATACACAGAGGACATGTACCAAGTCTTTGTGAGCGTGAGCTGTTGTTCTAAAGGCAAGATTTGTTATTTAGATGAACTTAATAATAATAATAACTTATAACTAAGGATGGGTTGTAGGTTTACCTCCACATCCCACCAACCGATGGACATTGATGGAGGACATTCTCTACTCTTCATTGTTCAATAAATCAAAACAGATAAAAACGTTACATCGGGCTAATGATTTCAAGAAAAATAAGTCAACAAGTAGGGTGACAGACATTTAGACTGTATATGCCCTGCAAAAAACATGTATGTGAGCTATTAGAATGTGATCGATTATTAAACTCATTCCGACGTGTACGAGATTCGAAGTTATGAAACAAACCAAATCATTCGAACCGAAATGACACTGAATAATATCATATAGTTGACATGGTAAATTGTTGAAAGGAAGTAAATTAAAGTTCAAGAATGTTTCCAAGCACAAGTTTAATCAGATGTATCTTTAGTTTACGTTTAATGGTACCGTAGCGAGCAAAAATTTGTTTATGGCTCGTCTGTAACCGCAAAAACAAATTTGCCTTTCCCCACGTGGAATTTAACTTCAAATAGAAAATTGTTACGGTACTATGTGTGAACAAAGCCTCTTACTGGGTAATATTAATCAAATTTCCGATGAGTTCAGATATAGAGCTGAAAAATTACATTGAAGATTTTACTTAGTTTTAAATCATAAACGAATTTTTGCTCGCTTCTTGGTGTGGATGGAAGATTATTCATTTTATAGATCATTAACACTTTATTTTAGTATTTCATTATTTCTTATTTCGTGGGCTCTATTATTTATCTGTGTCCTTTTTTCATGGTGATAAATTTTACATTAGTTATTATATATCAAGGCTGGTTGAGACTAGGTGACCCCGGGAATGGGGGGCAATCGTGGGACCCGTGGGACTCGGGTATCCCGGGGGTTTCAGGAGCCCGGGTATTTGGAAGACCAGGAGAATTTGGGGGCCTCACCTTAAACCCTTCTGAGGCCATTTGGAACAGCTTTGAGAACCTTTGGGACCTCTTGAGAAACATTGGGACCCTCTTGAGGCCCCTCTGAAGTCTGGGACCCTTGCTTCCCCCTCCCCACGCTGTAAAACCTATACACAGAAAAATTTACATATGTGAGATGCTTGAGAAGAACAATTAGCTATTGCAGTCCACGGATTACTGGCACAGAGGGGAAGAACCGCGTCGAGGCTGGTCGAGGTGCGTCGAGATCAGTCGAAACACGTTGAAGCGAGTCTAGTTGGGTGCGACGAGTCGAGACCGGCCGAAATGATTCGAGAGGCGCCGAGATGAGCTGAGGCGAGGGGCTCGAGGGACCCGGGGAGCTCGGAGGACCCAGGGGACTTAAGTTACCCTTCGGGACTCATCGGTCTCGTTTTAGACCCGATGGACCTATGCCCCCCCACACCGCTCCCATCCTGAAATGCTTGAGTAGAAAAATTAGTTCTTACAGTCCACAGGATTACCGGCGCAGAGAGGGAGAGCCGCGTCAAGGCTGGTTGAGGTGCGTCGAGATCAGTCGAAACGTGTCGAGACAAGTATAGTTGGTTGCGACGAGTCGAGTCTGGTCAAAATGAGCCGAGACAAGCCGAGATGAGCGGGGAGCTCGATGGACTTGCGTTACCCTCTGGGAGCCATCTGGCTCTTTTGGGGCCCGAGGGACCTCTGCCGTTCTTCCCCACCCAAATCCCCTAAACAATAAATGTGATGTCAATAATCTGGGCAGTTTTTCAGCCCATGATGAACCAGCCTTTTCTTTCCTCTGCAGGATCCACAATTTTGTTAACTAATATAATGCTAATGAATTTGTGCGAAAAATTCTGTTTCTGATTTTATGAATATGTGTTTCTCAGTCCGTGCTCGCTTGCGCGTGCGCAGACCACTTGTAATGTCTGTTGTTGACCTCTACCGCGTAACTATAAACCTTGTGGTGCGTAATGGCTGGAGTTGATCTGATCCGTGAAGCCGTGGACCTTGTAAAATTTTCGAGGATACTATCTGTGCGCACTGGCGTGCGTACATGTTACTCTTGAGGTTTTGAGGGGTTGGGGGTGGGGATTCGTTTCGTTTGAGTCATTGTCTTACCTGAACAAAGGAATTTTACTGTAACTGAACTAAACTGCGTAGCTGTAAACATTGTGTTGCGTTGCTGTCGGAGCTTACTTTGTTCGTGTAGCCGTACACCTTGTACCAGTCTGGACGATGCTACATGTACGCACTGGCGTGCATTCATATTATTCTTGAAGTTCTAAATGATTGAAAGCGGAGATCCGTTTTGTCGAAACGTTTTTCATGGTCGCACCAGCGTGCGTCTGACACGACTGGAATTTTCAAAATGTTCTAACTTTGAAAACATTGTTTCTCTCGCACACCAAGGCGAGCGAGCCTATTGGAATCCATGATCGTCGAGCCCTACGGGGGAGCCTGTTATGACTCACGTTGAGGCTCCGGTGGAAATGAGGCTTAAATAAAATCGCTCGCTACGGTGCCTATGCTGCTACTCGTTCTCATATCTGCAGCCAGCGAACTTCAAATTTTAGCGGTCCTCTTTAAAAAAAACGTTGGGATTGTGTTGATGAGATACGGCGAATTTGTAATTCCACATGGATATGTAGATTATTCATGTGGTTATTTTATACGCTATAATCGTTATCAATGTAAGTTAATTGATTTAAAGAAGCCATGTCAAAAATCCTTACAGTGGAAAAGTTAATGCTGTGACACAGTGGGAGATTACTGAGTTGGTAGCGTCTTCTCGCATGTGACAGAGTTCTAATGACCTGCTTTGACTGAGAAAGAAAGGTCTTAGGCTCGTTTAGCAGATATGAGCATGCACATTTATACAGTATCATAGAAGGATGAATTAGGATGGGGTGCAAAATTAATTTTACGGCAGTTGTTTGACAACTTTGAATTATGTATATATTGCCAATTTATTTTGGTGATTATCCGGCAAGAAAAGAGACGTGATCTGGGCTTTTATTCCTTAGAAATTTTATTTATTTACATTTACATCTGGTTGACCTATCAGATCGACCTGTGTGTTGAAAAGGGGTATGTTCCTCCTGGAAATTGTCCTAACTTGCGTCTTTCGACATTTAACGTACTTTATATCAGTACTTTACTTCCTTTATACATTTTACCATGTCAACCATTTGTTATTCATAACAATCATGTCGTTTCCAATGAGCTCTTTTTCTGTTTCATCTACACCCGTTTGCTTCCTTCTCTTACTTGTAGAAGCCGGTTCAATGTCTCGTTTATTATATATTTATATTTATCTGTCGAATATGTCAACGTGCGCCTGTGTAGCCTGTTATGCCAACGGTAGCATAAAATTTCAAAATTGCGATCCGGGTGCCCAACATTTCATGATTAAATGCTGTATACAATACCATGTCAACCTTTTCTACGCTCATTTTAACTATTAAAGTGCATGCGAACAGTATATTATTATGATTACTCAAATATCTGTCGACCTTACGTATTAAATGAATAAAAATCCAAGTAGAGTCAATAGTTCAATGTAACGGTATTTTTTGTCACGACCTATTGAACAATGGAGAATAGAGAGTGTCCTTCAACAATATCTATTGATCGGGGAAAGGTATATGTAAATACATCTTCTACCATTACTTATAAGTCAAGGGTAATTGTAGTTAGGTGGCAACCGTTTGTCTTCAGAACGGCTCCCGCCGACGGTAGCTTAACTTTAACCTGCCATGACACCTAAATAAATGTCTTCGGAACAGCTCACGCCAAGGATAGGTGAACTTCAACCTGTCACGACACCTGAATAAATGTCTTCAGAACAGCCCACGCACGATAGCTTAACTTTAACCTGTCATTACACCTAAATAAATATTAAATCCTAAATCCTTCAAGTCCTTCAATACTACAATATTTCTAGTTTATCATCAGGAAATATTTAGCAAATCAATAAACACAACTGCATTTCTAGATTTCAAGTAATTTGAATGACTGTTTTCGTCAATTGCGAACAGTCAATAGGATACCAAAATGAGTAAATCAATGTTGTGGATATGATTTAGTAGTCTATCCAAATGATTGGGTCTACCGTTATACTTGAATGAGTATTAATATAGTTTAGTGTTGACATATCACAATAAGGTACACAGTCCTGAAGCTCGTATGGTAGTTCGCTAAAGCGTGTACCTAAGACTATTGTACCTAAGACTAAAGACTATTACAAGATACCACTGCCTCTTGACATAAGCTGGTTGACTTTTCTTTTTATTTTAGAATATCCCGCTTCAGTCAACAAGGTATACCATTGATAAATCAATTAAATACTTACATTCTGCACCGAATTTGAACTACCAACAAATGTCCAACCCGGCCAAAACCACAGCCATTACTGTACCATCGAGTGCTTCAATAACGAATTTTCTTATTGTTATTATAGTTGTATATTATTATCATTACGTATTATTGATAATATTTTTATCATACATATTTTTTGAAGCCTTGAACATAAACGAGTGTTCAGTGGGGTTATTTTACCGTAAATAACCTATGTTTATATGCAAATATGGAATGTATGGCTGTAAACATGACGAACAATGATGTTTCTTCAAAATATATCACGTTACTTGGTTTCCTTCAGTCTCTGCCTCAAGGAAAAGTTTTGGCGGTGTCGGCCTATTCTTCAAAGGCGGCGCGCCAAGAAGGCGGCAAGGTCTATTCCTGGTGCTGAGGGAAGGGAGCAGTGGATCCTGAGCTGAGCCGCTGATAATGCGCGCGTGAGCGGCGTACAGAACGGAGATACTGGCTCTCGGCACTCGAGCTCGGCAGCAGAGGGAGGAGACCTCCATCCCGGCTGGGACAACTGACTGGATATCTCCACTTTGGGCTCAAGCTGGAATTAGAAGGCAGGAGAGCTCTTTCCTGGCTTAGGCCACCGTTATGGTGACTGGGTGGGCATCTACGCCCCGGGTTCAAGCTGGAAACAGTAGACAAAACGACATACTCATTCAGGGCTCGGGCTCAAAATGTTGGTCTTTCTGAACTTCCATGATATAGATACGAGCTGGAAGCCAATGGCACAGAGCTCATTCTGCGTGCAGGGCCCAGATTTGTTCCTTTCTTGTTTTCTACGGTTTGCAATCACACAGGGCTATAGTTCAGACACAGGAACGAGCCCGGACAGGCACAAGAAGCAGATCAAACAAGCAAATGCACCTAATGAAATCAGTCTTGATTAAAGTCTTTGCCGAACATCAGAATTGGAGAAAGGCACACCCTTCTTGAGATAGACAATACTAGGGCCAAGTCATCAACCAACTCGAGCCAACCCAGGAAGGAGGAATGTTTTAGCCCGGCCACGGGCGAGAGCAAGGTGGGGATGAACAGGGCCAACACTATGGGCAGACACCAGGTAAAATTACCTTGGACAGGTTTGGACGTCTCTTGCTGTGCACTGACTGAATCCTGGTTCCACTTATTCAAAACTGAATTTGGAAATCAGATTTTAACTCCAGAAAACTAAGACCGGCAAAGCGAGTTCTGTGCCTGGGAACAGTCGACAATCATCGATGGGGTGTGATGAGGTAGCGGGACCCATGCATGAGAACAACTGACCACATCGATGGGTGTAATGATATAGCGGGACCCATGCATGGGAACAGCCGACCACATCGATGGTGTAATGATATAGCGAAACCCATGCATGGGAACAGCCGACCACATCGAAGGGTGCAATGACATAGCGGGGACCCATGCATGGAAACAGCTGACCACATCGATGGGTGCAATGTTACAGCGGGACCCATGCATGGGAACAGCCGACCACATCAAAGGGTGTAATGATATAGCGGGACCCATGCATGGGAACAGCCGACCACATCGAAGGGTGTAATGATATAGCGGGACCCATGCATGGGAACAGCCGACCACATCGATGGGTGCAATGATATAGCGGGACCCATGCATGAAAACAGCCGACCGTCATCGATGGGTGCAATGATGTAGCGGGACCCATACATGGGAACAGCCGACCATCATCGACGGGTGTAATGATACTCAAGGCGGAAAACAATTTATGAAACTGAGCTATATCAGCGAATGAAACCAAGTGTGTATGCGACAGCCAATGCTGGGAAGCTGGGAAGGATATCTCACACGAAGATCTTTGCAGACAGTCGTTGATACGCGAGATAGACTCTGCTGGGTTAGTTGAACTATCAATTCAATTTGTAACAGGACTAACGGGTAAAATAACTAAAAATGGTTTTCTAAACACAAGCAGATAAAAACGAATGCTGTTTCCAGTTTTTTATCGAAACCTTATCGTATTGAGGACGTTAATGATGTAAAGTAACAGATGAAAAGATAATGAAAAAATAATATTGTTGTAACTTTCGAGTCTCTGCAAAAAAAATGCTCGACGTTATTCGAGAATAATTTTATTTTATGTTCGTGTCACAAATTGACCTTAATGTTAGTTGTTTTAACCAAATTTTTTTAAGTTCCCTACGACATTAATGTTGGATGTCTTTTAATCCACTGAGTTCATTGATTTTTTTTTCTGTGATTATGATTTTTCCAATTTATAACGATGTGTTGGAAGGTAAACGCGATGCCCTTTGGTGACCGACATCTCCACAAGTGTCCATTTGCTAGAACTCAGTGGTTCTAGTAAGTGGACAAACTAAACACACAAGAGCACAGCGAGGTATGAGATGTGGAATATTGAACCGAAAACTGCGGTTCGGGTATTAGATTGTAAGTTGATGCTCTGAAATTTTCCTTCCAAATCCCCGTTTTTTCGGTGCTGATCAAACTGTTACAAAGCACAGCCTAAAAGTTTGCAAAGACGAAGAAGCGCGATCGAAGATCTCGGAGATTCTCTGGATAAGCCGAGGTGGCTGGATCGGCCAAACACTGTCGAAGATCCAAAGGGCATGAGAAGTCCATATCGAGTTCATCTTGATGTATGAGGTTACCTGCAGGATGTATATAAAGTTTTTACCAAATTGAACGCTCTATAAAGTCAGCATCATATGATATTTTGAGTTTTGAATTAGTGGATTAGATTGAAAATGAGTGTATTTTACATGTTTCGATGCTTCAAATTGTAAAAAATTCGATTTCCTCGCCGAACTTTTTCCTTAATGCTTTCGGCCACGTCTTTGCTTAGCAGTTCCTTAAGATACTCAATTATCATCGACTTGAGTACGTGGACAAATGATTCCATCTCTTAGAGCCACATCCTAACCAACAAAACTCAAGATACTAGTGCAGGGCCCAAGCTTGGACCATAGCTTGTGCCATAGCTTGGGCTACAGCTTGGACCAGAGCTTGGGCTACAGCTTGGACCATAGCTTGAACCATAGATTGGGCCATAGCTTGTGCCATAGCTTGGGCCATAGCTTGGACCAGAGCTTGGACCATAGCTTGGGCCATAGCTTGTGCCATAGTTTGGGCCATAGCTTGGACCATAGCTTGGGCCATAGTTTGGACCATAGCTTGGACCATAGCTTGTGCCATAGTTTGGGCCAAAGCTTGGACCGGAGATTGGACCATAGCTTGGACCAGAGCTTGGACCATAGCTTGGATCATAGCTTGGACCAGAGCTTGAGTCATAGCTTGTGCCAAAGTTTGGGCTATAGCTTGGACCATAGCTTGGACCATAGCTTGGACCATAGCATGGGCCACAGCTTGGACCATAGCTTGAAACATGGCTTGGACCATAGCTTGGGCCATAGCGTGGACCATAGTTTGAACCCTAGCTTGGGCATAGCTTGGGCCATAGCTTGGGCCATAGCTTGGGCCATCGCTTGGGACATAGCTTGGGCCATAGCTTGGGCCATAGCTTGGGCCATAGCTTGGACCATAGCTTGGGCCATAGGTTGGACCATAGCTTCGGCGATAGCATAGACCCTAGCTTGGGCCATAGCTTGGACCCTAGCTTGGACTATAGCTTGGACCATAGCTTAGGCCATAGCCTGGACCACAGCTTGGTCATAGCTTGGGCCATAGCTCGGGCCATAGCGTGGACTATAGCTTGGTCATAGCTTGGGCCATAGCTTGTGCCATAGCTTGGACTATAGCTTGGACCATAGCTTAGGACATAGCATGGACTATAGCTTGGTCATAGCTTGGGCCATAGCTTGGACCCTAGCTTGGACTATAGCTTGGACCATAGCTTAGGCCATAGCGTGGACCATAGCTTGGGCCATAGCTTGGGCCATAGCGTGGACTATAGCTTGGTCATAGTTTGGGCCATAGCTTGGGCCATAGCTTGTGCCATAGCTTGGACTATAGCTTGGACCATAGCTTAGGACATAGCATGGACCATAGCTTGGTCATAGCTTGGGCCATAGCTTGGAGCCTTGCATGGACTATAGCTTGGACCATAGCTTAGACCATAGCGTGGACCATAGCTTGGACCATAGCTTAGGCCATAGCGTGGACCATAGCATGGACCATAGCTTGGTCATAGCTTGGGCCATAGCTTGGGCCATAGCTTGGACTATAGCTTGGACCATAGCTTAGGCCATAGCGTGGACCAGAGCTTGGACCATAGCATGGACCATCGCTTGGTCATAACTTGGGCCATAGCTTGGGCCATAGCGTGGATTATAGCTCTGAGGGCATCAACAGTCGCGGGCCACACCAATCACGACGTCATTGCTTGACGCTCCCACGTTCCTTGACAAGCGCTGCGCACGGTCCTGCCTCAGGGTTCGCGTCCGTCAACCCACTTTCCTTAACAAGCGTTGCGCATGGTCCTGCCTAAGGGTTCACGTCCATCATCCCACTTTCATTAACAAGCGCTGCGCATAGTCATGCCTCAGGGTTCACGTCCATCATCCCACTTTTCTTAACAAGCGCTGCGCATGGTCCTGCCTCAGGGTTCGCATCCATCAACCCACTTTCCATAACAAGCGCTGCGCATGGTCATGCCTCAGGGTTCACGTCCATCATCCCACGTTCCTTAACAAGTGCTGCGCATGGTCATGCCTCAGGGATCGCGTCCATCATCTCACGTTCCCTGACAAGCGCTGCGCATGGTCATGTCTCGGGGTTGGCGTCCATCATTCCACGTTCCCTGACAAGCGGCTGCGCATGGTCATGCCTCAGGGTTGGCGTCCATCATCCCACGTTCCCTCGACAAGCGCTGCGCATGGTCATGCCTCAGAGGTGGCGTCCATCATCCCACGTTCCCTCGACAAGCGCTGCGCATGGTCATGCCTCAGAGGGGGCGTCCATCATTCCACGTTCCTCAACAAGCGCCGCGCATGGTCATGCCTCAGGGTTGGCGTCAATCATTCCCAAACAAACCAATGACGTTGTTCAGTTTTGGGAACGACTGCAACAACGAAAATCGACCACATTGACTTACTCTGTAAGATCAGAACTGGCGAGTCGTCATGGAGAGTGATGTGAATCATACTCAGATATAAGCAACTCTATCCGACTATCACACTGTGGGGTCTCTATAAAGTCTTGTATGGTCGATGAACGTCAAGAGATTCGTTAATCACCAGGGCTCTATTATGTCGATGGGATAGTGGTATCATTATCCCAACCGCCACAACACCGTTACAGAAGAGACATTCTTTCTTAGCATTGTTTCTCGGTCCTTCTCTTTAAACACGCAGCCTTCCGTCGCGGGCGCTGCTCACTACCACGCGCCCAATGAAGTGTACAGGTTTAACGTTGCTCCAAAACGGTTCCGTTGCTTGTTTCTTTGCTGAAGAAGTAAACACGCGCCTATCAAAACATCTCTTGAATGCTCTGGCAAGAGTAGCTTTAATGAGGCACAAAAGCCGTGGCACGGAAAGTTTAATAAAATACAGAGAGCAGGATCCAAGCAGGATCCAAGCAGGATCCAAGCAGGATCCAAGCAGGATCCAAGCA
>SDVV010038013.1:0-10777 GCA_016164225.1 Gammarus roeselii
TATATTTATTTACGCCGATAACAAAACTGTGTTCACGGTTTTGTTCGAAAGGTGTCGCTTTTATGTACTGATGCAATTAGTGGTCACCAGAACACATGTGGTGCACACACACTTCTGTTACGTGAACTCTATGCTTTGTATTCTGATCGTCTTTCTCATGGGAAGGGAAAATCAGACGCAAAAAAATGACTCACATAGTTCACTCCTGATTTGAAGTATGTTATATCAAAGAAATACAGGTTCTACTTATTGTTGAATCAAGGTTTACTCACCCGCAAATCATTTAACACTTACCGGATTATGTTAACGTTAGTTGTTAAAGTGTGTTAACAATTGTATTATAGACCTTTTTTCGGATTTCAACGTGATTAGCAAAAACACACAATCATTGCTCGGGAAAGTAAAATTAGGGTAATGATTATTACTCCTCGACATCACTCCCGACTGCCGAATGTCTTGTTCGACGCCATTGTATTGGGATGAGGGTCTCCCATCAAGTATCTCAGCTTGATTGTAGATGATAAGCTGAACTCCCGACTTCGCACTGATCAGGCCCGTCACAAGAGTAAGGTGCTAAGAATTGTTTATTCTGTGTTGAACTATCTTGCCAATGATGATCTGCACCATCAAACTGTTTCCGTATGGTCTATTTGATATAGTCAGTCCTAAACTGGGGAGCAGCTCCCCAAAATATTATTAATCCTGTTCGAACATGCCTCTCACACAATCTATTGATATGTACATCAAATATTTATTATGCAGTTTGATAATGTCTACCACTTTTTCTCACTCAAGTTTTTCCGTTCCTTATAGTATGATCGCAATGATATTTTTACCTGGTGCTTCTAGACGATTGTCCCCCGTCAAATATATTTTACGAGAAACTCCCGAATGAATCTACCCTGTATGGGACATAATTTTATTTTACAACTTTCCAATGGTTTGCAATATTAAATTCCGTTCCTGGTTCTCGATTAGATTCAGATTCCGATTGTGCTTTTAACGTTTAATTCAAGAAGTTTGTCACAACACATGTTATTAATATCTGGCCTGCTTTTTCGTTTAATCTGAAGTTGGCGTTCTAGTAGCCATTTTTAGATAATTGCAACCATGTTGTCCTATTTTTCTTCCCCCTTATGGGTTTATGGGTTTCCTCAATCTTTTATCGGTCACAAAATGTGTTAATTAGGTTTTATTCATTTGTGTTACGTGACATGTAATTTAAACGGCACCCTTAACCAATTAAAGGTTTTTAATTTTGCAGGGAACGAACTTCTTGTTTTAACCCCTTATGCATTTTATAAAAAGTTGACATCGTGTTAATGAGTACACTAATTATTTTTTAAACGTTGTGAACGGTATACTGTACTTCTAAGATGGGTGTTACAATTAGAAAATAATTATGATTCCAGTACTACCACTGAAATTTATTTTCCAAACAAATAACACTCAAGCTTGGAGATCTAAGAAGTATTTTTCTACGCACTTGTATAATAATTGTTTTGGTAATGCCAAGATGACATGACATAACCACCAATATAAATAATCAAAAGAAATCACTAACAACCATTCAAAATATAAGAAGCAGATCCTGTGGCCCACGCTCGACATTACCATGAATTATTTCTATTTTGCTAATAGAAATCTAACTCTCACTTCCAAGCATGAACAATTAAGTGCATATAATCATTATAATCCAATATGATCCTATTTGCTACTAACTTGTGTTCGGCGAATCAGGGCAGTTTGATGCCGGGAGAGAGCCACCCAGCACCAGGCTGCCTCCCTCACCGAAGATGATCCCGCCGCTCAAGGGGAGCACGATGGAGACGAGGGTGAGGGAGGACTGCCCCACGAAGGTCTGCGGTGCGGGGAGAGAGATAGGAGGGGCGACAAGAGAATGTCATCACAATAAGAGGTAGATTTGATTATTATTGTTTTAAAACAGGATCTTTATTGATGATAGTACCATTGAGTACCTTCTCATTGCCAAGCGGGGAAGATAATTCTGTCGACCGTCATCATTCAACAATTCTCATTCAAAGATCTTGATCTTCGAAGGGAAAAATAGGTGGACATCTCAATAGATATGAGCGCAACTGAAGAAAAAGTTGAACTGACGTCTCAGTAGGTTTGCACCCTGCGATACCGACGCACAGGGTTCCCTACTTCAAATAAGGGGACATCCAGTAGCAAAACACATCACCGTTTGGATGAAAGGTACGCAGCTCATTGTCAAAAAGATTCATTACTCCAGTTACTTATTCATGGACCGGATAAAGTTTTGTAGATGATGGATGGATGTTGAGGGAAGGTTTGGATTGGAGAACGAGCAGTGATTCAAGGATGAGTAAGTTAGAGCTGCTACGTGACAGATGTCTTATATTAACTTGTTGTCTGGTTAATTCTTTCTTCGTCGTAGGGCAGCTGTTCTAGTTAATTCTCACTTCGTCGTAGAACAGCTGTTCTAGTTAATTCCTACTTTGGCGTAGAACAGCTGTTCTAGTTAATTTTTACTTCATCGTAGGACAGCTGTTCGATAGCAACTCGTGGTCTAAGTAATCTTCATCTATCTTTCTTCCACACTCAGCCTACCTAACTTTTTGTTCAAGTTGTTAGTTATCCTCTCCAACTTCTTGTAGTTAAGCTGTCTCATACCTATATTCATATTCTAACTATCCTTCACATACTACAGTCCATCCATCCTCATCTTCTTCTATACGACTCCTCACTCACCCAACCAAAGTCGAGCTCTGAAGGTAGAACGGCCTCACTGTTTCCACATCCAACTTTGCCTGAATCCCAGTTGCGGCCATTGTTAAGATTCCAGTCGTAGCGCCACGTCTTCACAGCGCCCTCTGACGGCTTGAATGTGCCACCTGGAGAGAGAAGTGGCAACTAAGGCTTCATTTAAGATAATATCCTAATGTCTTCACAGCGCACTCGGACGGCTTCAACACGCCATCTGGAGAAACAAGTGGAAACTAAGGCTCTATTAAAGATAATAGCGTCATGTCTTTACTGTCTTTATTGCGCCCTCTGACAGCCTGAACACGCTACCTGAAGAGAGAAGTGGAAACTAAAGCTCCATTAAGGAGGGTATCGTCATGTCTTCACAGCGCCCTCTGACGGCCTTAGCACGCCACCTGAAAAGAGAAGGGAAAATTAAGGCTCTATTAAGGATGGCAGCGCCATGTCTTCACAGTGCCCTCTGACGGCCTAAGCACGCCACCTGGAGACAAGTGGAAACTAAGGCTCTATTATGGATGGTATCGCCATGTCTTCACAGCGCCCTCTGACGGTCTAAACACGTCATCTGGAGAGAGAAGTGGGAACTAAGGCTTTATTAGGGATGGTAGCGCCATGTCTTCACAGCGCCATCTGACGGCCTAAACACGCCACCTGGTGAGAGAAGGGAAACTAAGGCTCTATTAGAGATGGTATCGCCATGTCTTCACAGCGCCCTACGACGGCCTAAACACGCCGCCTGAGAAGAGAAAAGTGGAAACTAAGGCCTTGTTAAGGATGGTTTCGCAATGCTTCCACCGTTCTCCTACGCCATAAACATGCAACCAGACTGGGAAGAAAGGCTCCCTAATGATGGTAGCGTCGTGTGCTCACAGCGCTCTCTGACAGCCTAAACAAGCCACTTTGAGAGAGGAGTGGAAAGTAATGTTCTGTCAAGGATGTTAGCGCCATGTCTTCAGAGCGCCTTCTGACGGCCTAAACACGCCACCTGGGCATGTTTAGGTAGCTAAGGCTGTGGTAAGGACGGCTACACCACGTTTTTACAACACCTTCTGATGGCCCAAGCACGCCATCTGGAGAGAAGAATGAGAACTAAGGATCAATTAAGAACAGAAGAGCCTTGTTATGCAGCGCAATCTGACGGCCTGTATACGCCGCCTGGCGAGAGGTGTGAGAACTACGGCTCTGTTAAGGTTGGTATCTCCATGTCTTACTGAGACTTGTGCGTGTGTTGAGTCGTTATTGAAATAATATGTAAACACACTCTGCGCTGGTAAAAGCGATTAAATTATTTTTAAAAGTTAAAAATGATATGATATTACTGGTACTTAATTTCGGTATAAGTGTTTATATCCTATGTAGTTTGAAGCCGACATTGCTGGGAATAATTTTGCTGATGAACATATTTGATGAACATATTCATTGTACAAATACACCAGTGGTAAATATTTTGAAGGTGTATGTGACGGAGGCATTTTCTCTGTAGCTTAATTTCTATCGGAATATTGCCTAATCAAAAATGTGGTGATACAAAGAACGTTTCACTGAATTAGTCTTAGTTCAGTTCTTCATTGCACTATCTTCAACCAAACTAAACATTTGTATTTGATAGCGTACATGCAAATGACATTGTTTTGATACCCTTTGAAATTATCTTGTCATCTTCCATACAGTATTGCTATAAATCCAAGTTACAAAATTTTAGGTCAAGTAGGATACGCAAAACGTATTTTTCTTATGTGTAAAATTTAGCCTGCAATTGTCCTGATGAAGCGGGTTAGGTAAATAATTTTATTTAATATCATTACTGGTAAATATTAAATTGTACTTGTGAGAAAACGAAATCCGCCATGCCTATTCTGCTTGATCCTTGACTGGCTCTGCTACATCCCTGTACATTTGTGCCTGGGTCGTACACTTAGAGAAAAAAATTGTAACTGTTCCCAAATTAGACAAACAGGTGCAGGAACAAAATATTTTTGTTGTCACAACAATATTTGGTGGCAGCAACAAAATAATTTGTTCCTGCAACCAACACATTTTGTCATGCTGCTCATCTTACAAATTTTTAGTGTTCAGTAAAAAGCCAAATAAAAGTACATAACATGATCATTCGTTTGTGGGGGTCAGTATTCCATTAAACTTGGTTTATTTACGTCCCGTATATATCATTGGACAAGTCCTTGGTGTCGGATACTTCATCCACTCTCTCCCGTATTTTGTTGTGGACCGAACCCTGTTCCTACACCACTACATGCCGGCGTACGTCTTCAAGATAGGCATCCTTGCCGCTGCGATTGAACACATCCATTACTTTCTCAAGAACATTTTGAAACAGAAAGTTATGAGCATGCTTTACCTACTCGTTGTCACGGCTTGGCTTGCCGCCGCCTTCTACGTGTTTACGCTCTTCATCCCAGTGACCTACGGCCACGTTCAACTCACGGCTGAGCAGGTGGAAGGCCTCTCGTGGCGAGAAACTTGGGACATGATAGTTCACAAGTAGCTGGTAACTTATTTAGTAACATTAAATTAGTGTACGAACTTGAGGTCACGTGTAAAGGTCAAGGGAAACTCTTGAGTGTAGCTGCGTGTGTGGATATATTTTGAATGATGGTTGAACATTTTTGGTTGGTTAATGTCGCGTAGCTACATAGGTACTCTTCTATTAACCTGGACCATTGACTATCACTATCATACGTAGTTTACAATAAAATGCATTTATATTACCATGGATGGAGGTTCTGATGTTACATCTTCCTCTTTCGTGAAATGGCGAAAAATTCTATGATTGTTGTGATGTAAATGGCAGAAATACAAGAATATCTCTTCTGAGGCAGTCATGGATAAATTTTTGACTTTCTGACTAGCATAAGACGTGGTTTCAATAATGAAAAAGCACAATTTAGGTTATATATGTTAGAAGTTACCTATGTCTGTTCGTAGATTCTTTCTTCGGTTTAACGAAATGATATTAAATTTAAATTTAGTGACAACAGTTTTTATGCTGGTAGATTTGTTAGCTTGAATATCACTGTTAACTAGCGATGTATTATTCCGCGCTATTTGTTATTGTGAATGTTTAACTTGATATTACTGTCACAAAAATATTGGTAATGACAAAAATTTTTGATTAAGTATCTTATCAACGCACCAGTTCTACTCGAGCCCGTCCAGGAGGTTGGACGGGTATTAAATCTAGCCGGATTTAGTAGTCACGGATTATAACGCTGTTGTAAGTGAAGATAGGCCGTGAAGGAAGTGCCTGGCAGCAAATCCCTTCTCATCCCCCGCCTCTCCCTCTTTCTGTTGACATCCTAGTTTATGGGATAACTATATTTTTTCTTATCTGTAATCAGAATTTCTTCATCTTTTTATCTTGTTGTGGCAAAAGGAAGCATTGGTGGCGATATTGTTGAAGTGATATTGAAGTTAATCGCTTCTCATTTTTAACGTCTTTAGATAATGTCACATCCATTCTTTTCACTGAAGTGGGTAGTAATTTTTATTTGGTGATAACATGAAGACGCTGCGATTATCTTTCTTTAAATTTTCTTGTCGTTGAAAGGACACTGTAATTTCTCCCGGTTTTATTCCCGAGTCGGTTCGTTTTGCTTGTTAGATCGACGCATTCGGATGAACGTGAAACCACTCCATTTGAGAGATGTGAAACAAAGGTCTGACCTGTCATGGGAAGAGGGAGACAACACTAATGCAGGTACGAATAGCATTGCTTCGAGGTGGGCGGTCACGGTGCCACACCATCACCCCCTCCCCTCCTCCCCATTTCCGTTGCAATTAACTTGTTATAAAACGATCAATAAATTTGGCTGGAGAGGAAAATGGTTGTGGTGCCTTTGCATCTCAGCAAGTTTTCCTGTTAAAGTTGCAATTTTTTACATTCGATTGGTATACTGCGGATGTCGCATAATAAATTGCGTTACTCGTTGGCATGTTGTCACAAAATAGCTATAGAATGTAAGATAATTGAGTAAATCAGTATTAGGACATGCAGTCATTGGTTTGTTGTGAAGTAAGTACTTATTAAAGAACATGACAAGCTTCAAGGCCTGCCTTTGCGTGGTGTCGGGGCTTATTCGTAGTCATTGTGCTTTGTTTAGTTCATTTGTAGGATTTTTTACCAGGCATTTCGTCATTACTCTTGAACTGGATAATTATGCTGAAGTGATATTTAATAGTTGTACGTATGTTGTGCATTGATATTGATTTCTTTTGCCCGTTCTTGTTGTAGTTCCGATATTGTTATTCAACTGTACAAGGATCATTCGTTCGAATATTGAGTTTAGATATTCAAAAATTGTGATAAAGTTTTGTCGAGCTTTCAGTCTAGACACAGCAAACGGGAAGTAAATTAGTGTGTATACGACAAAATAACAAAATAGATTAGTTTACTGCCCTTGCATTCTAGATACGGAGTCCGTGTCGTTAGAGGCTTTTGCCTTTGGGTCGTCTTCTTACTTCCGCCCAAATCTAATCTTCATTTGTTCAGTGTTGGGAACGTATTGGTGCATCCCATCAAGTTACGCTGTGTATATATCACTTTGTATTACTTCATCGAATTATATGTTGCTCCCAGTGCCTTATTTTCTAAGTATTAACGCAGTAGGCGCCAGTGAAGCCTATTTGAATGGTTATGTTGTTGTGCAATGATAAAGTTCTATAAATTGTCTCAATTTTGTTCCCGACAATTTGTAATAAAAAGTAAAAAAGTGATTTCAGGCGATCTAAATCTTGTTTGTTACATGATGCATTTATCGAAGAAGACCCTGAAGTCCTTTTCACTAAACTTTCGTGTTGTTTATTGCCTGAAACAACCAAACTAACTCGCGATCGGATGGATAGCGGATAGCGATAGACAATGAAATCCCACTGACCCACTTAATCTCCCTTGACCGCATAAGGGCACGATGTCTAGATAATCGTGTCTGACAACTGCGTTGGATGCGAGTATGCAAAGTAGTTGGTTATGCCGATGATATGGTGGTCTAGTTTACACATCCGAGGTGGAATTTTGACCTCGGATGAGTAAACTTTAAACAAAATTTTGTTTTGAGTTATGATTTATTTCTGCAAACTTGTCGTATTGGGTGGTGATCAGAATCTCAGTTGTTGCATTCCCGTTACTGTTGGTTATTATAGTTACTAATGACTTATGAAACTGTGTTACAATGATAGGTCTTCCTGTATATCTCTATTATATTTCTTAAAATATATGCATCTCGAAAAAAAAATAATTTCTCCCTCATTCAAAGATTGACAAGAGTTGAGTTCTAGTTAAAAAAATTACCCAATTCTTGATATTTTAATGGTCAGGAAAGCTTTGGTTCCTGCATGTGAACCCTTCGGGGAGTGGGGAACCTTGATAAGCCGAAAAATGCGACTGTGTTCTGGGCCATCATGGATCCGGAGGAGGCCTACGATACGATCGACAAGGAGGCGTTGTGGAGGGTGTTGCGTTTGTGAGGAGTGCGGTGCCAGAAGGTCAATGACTCCAGTGCGATAGAAAGCCTTTGCACTCTAATCTTGTGGAACGGGCCGAAACTTACTGAAATTTACTAAAAGTTGTTAGAGAGTTTTTATGTTGACAGCATAGCATGTTTCAGAGTATGGAGCGAGGCGAGTGTTTGTTAACCAGTGAAAGTGGGACAGAAAAGACCAAGTGTTCATCAACCGCTTGTGCGCGGGACACACGTGGATAACTCACAACCACCTGATGGATGTCAACATAGCACCAAACGCGCCACCTTGCTCCTGTTGCCACCAAGTGGCTATCAGCGTGGAACACTTACTGATGGATTGCAACGCACTCGCGGCAGCCCGACGAGCGTTCATAAATACCTCGTGCAACCTACACAGCATACTCACGGACCCAACCTACCGTAAAAAGCGTATTGCTTTCGGAAAACACACCGGATCATACAGATACAGACACTAGGCCGCATCCCCCAGAAAGGAGAACAGCAAGGCGCACCTCACAACCTCATACGCTCACACTCACGCAACTTAGCCCTTTTGTGCTAAAGGGTCCAGCCGGTACCCCCCCAACATACACTCTTGGTCACGAGTGCAGTCCGAGGATCCGTCGTCAGCAGCAGGGCCCGACAGTTTTCACTGACCTACCCCCGCCGCGTCATAATGGCCGGGCCCCCACACCCACGACCATCCCGACCGCGGGATGCCAAGGGTGGGAAAGTACATCAGAGCAGCGTCAAAATCAACCATTCACAACTATTCTCCACTCTCGCCTGTTCATTGCACGCTCTCTCGCCTCCTCCACATTCCTGTCTCTCCTTCCCAACGCCTGCTTCACACCATCCATCCACCCAAACTTCGGTCTACCTCTAGGCCTGCAACCACTCGCCTCCGCATTCATCACCCTTTTCACCAATCTCCTTTCATCCATCCTCTCCTTGTGCCCGAACCATCTCAGAACACGCGAATCCACTCTGTCCTCCAACTTCTTCACCATCTCTGTTCTGATTCGAACCACGTCGTTGGTGATCCGGTCTCTCAGCGTTACTCCAGCAATACTCCTCAAATATTTCACCTCGAAAACATTCAACCTTCTTCTCTCCTCTGCTCTCACCCTCAGCTCCGTAGAGCACGGTTGGGACAACAACACCCTCATACAGCCCTCTCTTTGCTTCCATCTCTAACGTCCTACATCTCATTACACTCTTTAGTGCACCCAACACTTTACATAACGCAATCTCGTCTCAGTCCTACTGACTTCATTTGAGCCTCATTTCCACCAGAACCTCAACGTAGCCATAATAGGCTCCCATGTTGGGCGCGACCGTCATTGATTCAGGTAAGTTCACACGGCCTTGCGTACGAAAATATTAGTCTTGTCAATATGAAGTCTGTACATATTTCAACTGTGGCATGTTCGCGTACTAGCGCGTACAAGAGAGTAAAGAGTTGACGCGTATCTTCCTAAATGTATTGTTGACTCTGTGCGTAATGGGGTGGAGAGACCACCTCACTTGCACAGACGTTTGGGATTTAGACAGCATCGTTTAGTCCCTCCCGTGTGGAGATAACTGAACTAGTGGAAACTGAAGTCAAGGAGGGATGTAAAGTGTTGGGTGCACTAAAGAGTGTAATGAGATGTAGGACGTTGGGGATAGAAGCAAAGAGAGGGCTGTATGAGGGTGTTGTTGTCCCAACTGTGCTCTACGGAGCTGAGGCTTTGGGGGTGAGAGCAGAGGAGAGAAGAAGGTTGAATGTTTTCGAGATGGAATGTTTGAGGAGCATGGCTGGAGTAACGCTGAGAGACCGGATCACCAACGCCGTGGTTCGAAACAGAACAGGGACGGTAAAAAAGTTGTAGGACAGAGTGGATTCGCGTGTTTTGAGATGGTTCAGGCACATGGAGAGGATGGATGAAGGGAGATTGGTGAAAAAGGTGATGAATGCTGAGGCGAGTGGTCGTAGGCCTAGAGGTAGACCGAAGTTTGGATGGATGAATGTTGAGGTGGCGAGAAAGGGTGCAATGAACAGGCGTGAGTGGAGAATGGTTGATTTTGACACTGCCCTGATGTGCTTTCCCGCCCTGGGATACTTACCTGGTAAAGGGGACACCGTGATCACGAAGGCGGTTCCCCCAGGGCGAGGCTCACCATTGCACTCCGGTGTTGCTGACCCCTGCGATTACCCCAAATGTGGGTAACTCGGGTGCGTAATTTTTGGTATCGACATAGGACCAAACGCACCACCTTGCCCCTGTTGCCACCAAGTGGCTATCAGCGTGAAACACTTACTGATGGATTGCAACGCACTCGCGGCAGCCCGACGAGCGTTCCTAGATCCCCCGTGCAACCTACAAAGCCTACTCACGGACCCAACCTACCGTAAAAAGCTTATCGCTTTCGGAAAACATACCGGACTTTACGAAGCTGTCTAAACCTAAAACACCTGTGCGAATGAGGTGGTCCCTCCACCTCACTACGCACAGAAACATCTACTCATTTTACGAAGATACGCATTAACTCTATATTCTCTCGTA
>SDVV010038014.1:0-10777 GCA_016164225.1 Gammarus roeselii
TATTTGCATTATGCCGAGACATGTGCCAACGCAGTGAGGCTAACGACCCTGCATATTTGCATTATGTCCACACATGTGCCGACACTGTGACGCAAATGCCCCTGTACATATGCATTGTGTCGACATATGTGCTGGCACAGTGAGGCTAACGACCCTGTATATTTGCATTGTGTCGACACATGTGCCGACACTGCGACGCTAACACCCCTGAATATATGCATTGTGCCGACGCATGTGCTGGCACAGTGAGGCTAACGACGCTGTATATATGCGTTGTGTCGACACATGTGCCGATACTGTGAGGCTAACGACCCTGTAAGTGCGTACTAAAGTGTTCATGTGTGTACATGGTGTGTGATATTAAAAAAATAGAATATAACTATGTAGAGTGATTTGATATGTATATCGCACAAAATAATGACTAAATGTTATGCATAAACATCAGACTTGAATAAAAATACATAATCATTGGTTAAGTTAGTTAGGATGACTAGATCTTTGAACTAAATATCGCGTGAAACTGTTCCACATTAGAAAAGTGTAACGAATTAAAGTGAATTTGTTCATTTGGATCCTACCTGCTGAGTCTCATCCAAACATGAAACAGAGATTTCACTAAAAATTCTGGAATCTGATCATCTGCAAACGGATATTTGCCGGAATCAAAATTGGAGAAGTGTATTCAATCTGCTAATGGCATGTTAGATATACAGCCCGAGTGGAGAGTTTCATACATATCAATATCATACATAAGCATCAAACTTGAATAAAAATACATAATTATTGGTTAGGATGTCTGTTAGGTTAGGTTGCCTAGGCATTAATGTTCATGGCAGTGAATGGTAACCCTTTTTGTATTTATTGAAATTTGATCTATGTTGTCGTTCATTGATATTTATTTCGCTAATTATGTACCTTAGACATAGTTTATATCCTAGATCTTGTTGACTGCGGACCTTACATCACAGATCTGTAGTAAAATGTTAGAGTGGAATTTTTCAATATTCGTTATAATAGACGAAAATGGTAGGAGCAACAAATCCATCGTTACAAAAAATATCCTATTTTAACAGTAATACCATACATAAAACTTGCTAACGCTCTAACACCCATAACAATCACTGAGATATGCGGTAAACTTACATAAACCATTTGAACTCTACAGTCTACAAACGAGCGATCACCTAACATTACTTGAAACTAGTCGGTATTACAGGACTTGTAACAAGCGAAGAGAAAAAAAATATGTAGGTACATAAACTGGTAAAGATTGGTAAAACCATCAATGAAGAAATACATGACATTTATATGAAAACAGGGCAAAAAAAAAATCCTTGGTTAGATAAGGTTGGGATAGGTTAGGATGGGCTAGGTTCATGGCCCCTTTACATTACAAACCTAAAGTGAAAAATGCAAGAGTAGATCTGGTGAATACTAGAATAAGTCAGATATTCTGAATTAGAACGCAATCTCATAACAAAGCCTGAATTAATCAATAACTTCTATGTGCATGAACTGCAAGCAGATCGCAAACGTTTATATAAGTCAGACATGCGGGAATGAGCATCTACTTAAGACATGCGAGCGGATAACCTAATTGAGATGTATATTAAATTATTGAAGAAGTTTAACACTAACACTCTACACAAATCCGATAGATTAGCTCCCAAGACGGCATGGAACCGGACCCAAATCCAGTGTCGAAAAGTAAAACATATCAACATTTTGGAAAAATACATCCAATTGAGCGTATTTTATACCCAACATTTCATGAAATTAGGCGAATTTATATCAATACAGATATATTACTAGGATAACCAATCAAAACCTACAACAACAACTCTAAAAGTGCTAAATAAGATTCTCTACCTTACCTGAGCAACATTGATTAACTATTATATATTGTGTATCCTACCACATCTAGATGATATATCCTACTCATCCCACGTGATCTAGTTCGTGACTAAGATCGTATACTAATAACAAAACAGCCGTACCGAAAAATCTGACATTCAACCCTGAGTTCATGCATAATAGAGTAATAATACTACGGTATCCGTTCAAATCTATAACAAATTCCATGACCTAACTTTTGTTAACCTCTAGTAGGATAAAAATCCAAGCCCACTGTTTCGGAACCACTAACACTACAATGCTTTACTAGGTTACTTCTCAGCAATCTAAAACTGATAAATAACAAAACAAGAGGCAACACCCAGTCGTGGTACAGTACCTCGGACATACCATGCATCTGTTTAGTCCATCATATTTAAACAACGTCGAGCAAAGTCTGGACGTTACCAAGCATCTATACACAGGTACAGTTGTCAAAATGGGGCTGACATGAGTATCAAAGAGTGTGGCCATAAAAAATCTGGGTATCTGTTCACTGACGAACTAAGTAAATCACTATAAAGATCAGCAACTTGTCAGATAACCTCTCTAACAAACCCATGGGACTTAAATCCGACATCCACAAGAACTTACAAAATCACGTTGAACTTGGACGAACTCCAAATGACCACCATAGAGTGTAAGCCACCTCTACACCAGGACCCTTCCATCCAGTAAATCGTCTTCTAAAACGTTTAGCAATACGCTTACGAGGGATCAATGACGACATTCCACAAAGATGCAGTACGGAATTCACACCTCATAAACATACTTTCATATGATTATCGCGGAAAAAAAATCATACTACAATATCAAATAACTACATAATTCTCCACTCTGCTCTAATTCACATTAAACAAAATTGTAATACACAATGGGAGCCATCATAGTAAATTGGGAATAAACGTAAACGCAACGAGCTTTTGTCCAGAGGATTCCTTAACTCCTCCGAAATATTGAAAATGGTTTTACAATAAATAAACAGTTAAGTACCAACAAGACACAATTTGTAACAAATGGAATCTTCTATATCTATAACATCCATGCACGTCAAACATCGTACCAGGATGTAAGAAAAAACATAAAACACTAAAATACATAACTTGTAAATAAATTATACCTGAAATTATGTTCTTCATCGCAGATACAAACGTAATATTCCGATTTTGGATAAAATACCCAATACGTTGCATCGAAGATGTAAACTGTACAGAGAACATACAAAAACTGAAAGACACATACTAAAACGGTCAAGATTTAATAAAATAAGAAGAATGGTGCAATAACCGACCAACCATGCCTGAAATACTGTGCTACATGGACGATGCAAACCCTTAATATCCTGAAAATTCCTATAACTTTATGAGATATCTATTCAAAATTCCACAAAACACCACAAATTCCACGCGTTTTAACCAACCCACCTAATAATTGAGTAACGCTTGGAGACTGTACCTCTAAATGTTGACAATTGTACAAACAAACTTCAAACATTGAAATGCTTACATTGAAATAGAAAAATCCAATCCACACTGAGCAGATAATTTTCATCTTGAAAATACTGTTGAAGGAATGATTCAGTCACTTATTTATTTTATGACTTTCTCTATGTCCGATAACAAAGAAAACGATGAAAGGAGTTACTGCCAGAGTAAGTAAAACACAGCGCAAGGGAACTGACATTCGACCGAAACACCATTCTCATCGAAACAATAAATACTTCTCCATTGAGATCGGTTTAGGTATTATTACAAGTTCTGTAATGTGGACAGACTATACATTAAATGAGTTGTCTCTGAACCGAACCCAAATCCAATGTCGAGAGGTAAAACATACCAATATTCTGGATCATTACATCCAGTTAAGATAATTTATACCCAATAGTTCATGATTTTTTTTTCGTTTGGGTTTTATCCAAAAATATATGGAGGAAATATAGCATCGTATTATATTACTCCTGCAAAAATACAACTTACAGATACAATGCAGACACTAGGCCGAAATCCCCCAGCATGGGGTGTGGCCGACGGCATGGCGCACCTCACACTCTCATACACTCACACTCGCACACCTTCGCTTGTTCTACAAAAACCAATCCAAAGTGAACAATCATTGGTTTGCGGAGCTTACTGCAACTACTTTGCGTATTATCTATGTCAAAATATACCCGTCATAAAGGTAATCGAGCGTTTCTCCAACAAAAAATGATACCAAGGTTGAAAAATTCATCATGAACGTGTCCGAAAATCAACGTTCGTGCAAACGGGAACTTTACGGAGTCTTCACCTATAATAATGCATGTAAATTATCATGTAACTGTTAGATTTATGTTCGATAAAAATTATCTTTTGATGTATGTTATCAATATCCTAAACATTCAGAGGACAAGCATTGAAAATACATTTAAGCAACATGTCATGCAACGAAGTTGCGATACTGTATGCCCAGCATTGAAAAGTGAATACCTATATATAACCTTCTAATATGTATAAGCTGTCCGTTCCTCCGAATGAGTCACCTCCGTTCTCTCCACGCCGCACGCATTCGCGTCGTCCGCCTCCGCGTCGACCGCCTTCGCGTCGACCACCTCCGCGTCAACCGCCTTCCGCCGCTGGAATGTTATGTTTAAATTCCCCTTGGACCGGACAAGATCCGTTATTCGGCTTTTATTATAACTACTGTCACCAACGTTTCTCAAGCAGAATAGATCAAGCCACGGAACACCCACACAACCGCATATCATCCCGGGCGAACAGGGAAAAACAAAAACTTACCCAGTGGCGACATGCCCACGTCATTAAATACTGCCAGCTATACATATCTCAACGTTGTATGAGGTGCGCAGGCTAGCATAACCGAAAAGACAGCATAGACCGCCAGCCAAATGCTACCACTGCCCATGCATCCATGAAGCAGGCGACCGCGACTGCCAAAAGCAGATGGACCGATAAGCAATGACAATCATACAAAACGGGAAAACGAGCACCGAGTCACACGAAAACAAGCCATCCAATTATTTTACGACGAAAACCCAAACTGACGCAATTTAAATTACGCCAAAGCAGTTGAATCTTCAACTAAGTCTACCCCACAAGACGACACTCGCGTAAAGTCAACACCAACTATTACCATGACCCCAACACCCCTCTCCAGTACTAACAATACCACAACCAGCCCAGCGACCGGCCTCGTAATAGAGACGGGCGTCCCAAGCAATGAATCCACCAGTGCCCAGGAGAGAACTGCGATGAATGCTGCCTCAGTCGACCCCGAGGAGAGGTCTACTAACACGAAAATCAAAATGCGATGTGACGAAAATTCCACCGACGACGACGCCCTCTCACCACGAAGCAAAAAGGTTAGCAACAGCCCACGAAACACGGCTCGCTTTGATCAGAGCGTTCAACGACTTCTGACCGTCTTAACTGTTACCGAGCCCAGCGGAAACCAAAGTGATTTATTCAACACTCAGCTAACATGCCCTACACCAAAACATCTCACAAGTGAGAACGACCATCGTCTGCGCGAGGACGCGTTTAAATTCTTCAGCGAAGAAATGATAACCGAAATTACCGATCGACCATGCACCGCACTCGACTCAAATATCCCAAAGACAAGTACTCAGCCTACCATAATGTTTAAAAAAGCCTCCACAGAACAGAAACGCGCTCGCTCAAGAAGCAAACACATAGATCGTACTCCCTCGTCCTTCTCCTCCAACAAGAGAACTCACAGCCGAGAACGCAGTGAGTCTAGGAGATCATGTTCTCCAGAAAGCAAACGCTCATGCGAACGCTCTCGATCTAGGACACCTGTGCCTTATAGACACGAACACCACAAAAGTTCCTACAAACCAGACGACCTCACCATGAGCGTGAAACAGATCTAAAATGGACAACAACATAATACTTCAGAGGAATTTCCAGGGACTTTGAAGAAAGAGAGATGAATTATTATCCCTTATCTCCACCCATAAACCTTTGGTGACAACCTCCAGGAGATTAAACCCCGTGACATTGTCCCCTTCACAATCCCTCAATATGTCCTATATCGTCGCAATGGTCACAATAATGTGACTGCGCGCCGCGGAGTGGCATTTATGATTCATCAAAGCATACCTCATCACCTCCTCCCTCTGAGAACAGAACTCCAAGCTATCGCAGTGAATATATGGATCTCAAGACTAATTACAGTGTTATCTATCTACTCGTCACGAAGTTACGATCTCTCGGAGGCATTAATGACCGATCTGCTTTATCAACTGCATCATCCCGTGCTCTTCCTTGGATACCTCAACAGTTACCACAAAATGTGGGGATGTGTGAGAACAAACCCAAGGGGAGTGATAATGACTAACACCATAGACACTCACAACCTGGTCCTTCTGAATGGCGGACAACCCACTTGGATCACCTTCGAAAGTGAAGCCGCCATTGATTTATCAATCAGTTCCCTCTCCCTTTTAGCACCCCAACTCGTATGAGGAATCCTGCCTTTAACACATGACAGTAATCGAAACCCAGTGATCATATCGCTCCTTACCAACCGACCAAACAATCCCGACGTCCAGGAACTTCGATTCAAGTACCAACAACCAGCTGGAAGGAATACTCGACACATGTCGCATGGGACGATATAGAGGGCCTTCCCGGAGACATTTCAGAACACGACCTTGTCATACATCCATACGAGAAATTCCAAAATGCAGCTGTCGCATGCATTCAACAATGTTTTCTCTCAACCTTTTTTCCAAAACCTTGGTGGTGCCCGGAGGTGAAAGAGGCAATGGACCGGCGTGAAAAGCTGCACGGGGCCTTCCGCCGCTCGCGTTCCCCAGAATATGAGCAACCTGGAGAAGGGAATTTGCAGTGTTCCGCAAACTTAGCGTGGAGAAGAAGCGAGAAAGCTAGACCCAATTAATTAACACAATCAACCGAGACACCCTTCTTTCTCAAGTGTGGGGAAAAATCAGACGTATCCAAGGTCACGCCGAACGAACTATCCACATCTTATCGGACGGAGACCCTGTCCATTCTTCATTCGCGGAAATCGCGGATAAACTAGCTCAGACTTTCAGCCAGATATCAAATTAATCAACAAATTACATGGCTTCCTTTCAACGGTACGAAATCCTAAGAGAAAGTGAGCATATTGACTTTACTTCCACAAATGAATAATTCTACAACAAACGTTTCTTACTACGTGAACTACATAATGCTATCGACCACACTCGTGAAACCTCACCCGGGCAGGACCGAGTGCACATCAAAATGATCAAGCACCTTACGGATAAAGCCCTCCAGCACCTACTAAATGTGTTTAATACGTTGTATTCAAACTCAATCTTTCCCGATCAATGGCGGGAATCCGTAAATATCCCGATACCCAAACCCGAAAAATGCAACAGCGACCCACATAACTACCGTCCCAATGCCCTAACTAGCGTCCTATGTAGACTATGGAAAGAATGATAAGCTCACGCCTAGTCGACTACCTTGAAATGCATGCAGGCCTTAACAACATCTAGTGCGGTGGCCGTAAGCACCACTCTACAAAGGACCACCTCGTACGACTAGAATCAGACTTTAGACAGGCCTTTGTGCGAAGAGAACATGTGGTTTCCATATGTTTCAACATTGGAAATGCATACGACACTACGTGAAGGTAAGGTACGGGATCATAAAAGATCTCCACCGTAAAGGCTTGAGAGGTCAAAGACCACGTTTAATTTACCAACTTCTACAAAATCCACCTTCAGGGTCAAAGTTGGCGACACTCAGTCTCCATCATATCCGCAAGAAATGGGCTTCCCACATAGAAGCGGCTTAAGTGTCCCTTTTTTTATCCTCAAAATCGATCAGTTCCCATTCCTTCTTCCTCGAGATGGAAGACTGCTATTATCACTACACGTGGACAACCAACAATTAAGCTACAGACACCTTAGCCTCATGACAGTACAATATGAACTCCAGAAGTGCCAAAACCTAGTCGGGAACTATGCTTCCTTGAATGGATTCCAATTCTCGCCCTCTAAAACTAAAAGCATTCACTTGCCTGGCTTACACCTGAAATCAGCCCTAACGCTGCACAACACCCCTACAGTATATGAAGAAACAATAAAATTCCAGGGTCATGTGTGTGACCCCAAACTCACTTGTCGACCCCACATTGCAGTACTGGCGACTCGCTTGCGACTTATTCAATCAGTAACATTCCTGAAGTTCGGTGCCGACATGGGCACCGGAATGACGTTGTTCAGAGCAATAATACGATCACGCATGGACTACGGAGCCGTTGCCTACTGTTCAGCAGCCAAAATCTCTCTCGACCATCGCAAACAAGGCTATGCGTATCACAACCAGCGCGTTCCGCTCCACTCCAATCGAATCCCTTAACGTGCTCGCCAACGAGCTTCCACTTCCACTCCGGCGATACACACTTTCACTACAATACTATTTTAAGACTAGGAGTCTAATCAACAATCAAGCACTCAACCACATCACCAACTAATCCGATAAGCGTCTTTTCGCGGTTAAAAAGAATATATGCCCACCGTTTTCCCTACGTGTGGACAACCTAAGGACCTCGCTAAACATCAATCGTAAGGCTATTAAGCCTTCAGTTTCCTACCGAATCCTTCAAATTAACACACCAACAAGGATGATCAACCCACCACCGGTCAACCTAGACCTGCAAGTGAACCCTAAAGCAACTAATCCAACTAACGCATACCAACAGGAATTTCAATGACTACTTGAGGAATAATATTTAGAACTCCGTCATAAATACACTGACGGCTCCAAAACCGCGGACGGAGTGGGAGCCGCCGATGTGTCAGAAAACATCCCACGCTCGGACACCCTCTCACGAGAGGCTTCCGTATTCTTTGCGGAGCTTCACGCTCTCGAACTAGGCATCTCTTTTGCAAAAAGAGATTGCTTCCCCAAATACGTTATATTTTCAGACAGTCTGAGTGTCCTCACTCAGCCTAAAACATTGTACTACGAACAATCCGTTCAACGTAAAATGCAGCACGATCTCTTTGTGATGTCCGAGACGGGTAAGACGGTCAAATTCTGCTGGATCCTCGGGCACGCGGAATCAGAGGAGAGGAACTCGCGGACTCGCTTGCAAAACTGACGTCTACTCATCATGAACAATTTTTCGCAATACATGGTTCCCTATCATCAACTTCCATATAACATCCCGATGGGATAAAATGTGGCAATAGAGTGGACATGAAAGGGTTTAGTCGAACCCTCAGTCGGAGAATGGGAAACAAAGTTTGACAACAGGAAAGACCAAAGTGTTTATCAATCGCTTGTGCACGGGACACACGTGGATAACTCACAACCACAAGATGGATGCCGACATGGGACCAAACGCTCCACCTTGCCTCAGTTGCCACTAAGTGGCTATCAGCGTGAAACACTTACTGATGGACTGCAACGCCCTCGCAGCTGCCCGACGAGCTTTCTTAAATCCCCCGAGCAACCTACACAGCCTACTCACCCACCCAACCTACTGGAAAAAGCAAATCGCTTCCGGAAAACACTTCGGACTATACGATGTTTAAGCCCCAAAGTCCTGTACGAGTGAGGTAGTCTCTCCACACCATTATGCACGGAGAAAACAATACATTTACGTCGATACGCGTTAACTCTTCCCGCTCTTGCCTCGAATATGCCGCAATCGAAACATGTACTTTATTACACACTGACAAGACTAATCTTCTCGCACGCGAGTCAGCGCAAACTCACCTGAGTCAGTGACGGTCGCGCAGTACGGGGGAGCCTATTATGACTCACGTTGAGGCTCCAGTGGAATAGAGGCTCAAATCAAATCAAAACCAACATCTGCAGATGGGCAGAGCTCCTTGCCCAGACCGATAGTAATATTAAATCAGCTCACTCACAGAGGGGCGGAAGGGTTCCCTACCCTATCACACCGCGTATAGCGGGAGGGTAACGGAGGTATCCAGGGCATCTCAACACACTTTTCCTTATCGTGGGATAGTAAAACCACAGATAGCTTAATGACATTCAAGTACTTTGTCCTGTGCGACATAAAGGAATCCCACACAGCGAGTCCACCCATGATGACCTTGGTATTTCACTTTAAATGACTTCCGATGGATATGCAGAATTGCAGCTTATGATTTCTAATTTCTCTAAAAGAATTAATTCCAGAAGCATACTTCAAAATTAGAAATTAAAAGGTGTCATTCATCTGTTATGAGCAACGGAGAAGACTATTCGATACCCAGAATTCAAACTCCTAAATAAATTTTGTCATTTATAATTTCTGTGATTGCCTAATAATTAACAGCCTCCCAACAAGTCTCAAGAATCCTCAGTCCAACGCGTCCTTCAATAACAGGCCTAATGAACATCTATTGACCGATCAATTCAAACCCGTTACTCTGGCCACAAACACAAGCTAAATGTATGATACCAGTAACCAGGAAATTCATTCAGTTCCTGAGCATGTTCGAAAACACCACCACCATAACTCTCAACATTGAGACACCATCTAATCGTTTTAACTCTGACGATTCATATGTTTTCTATTTTGCTACTGATCACAATTGTCTCTGCCAATTACCATTAGTGTTAACCAGCGCTTTGTCTATATTTCTATGTTTCAAAAGTTTCAATCGTTTTAGTATAATTGAAACAAGAGCTCAGTATTTTCAAGGAACGATAGGCAGCTTCCAACTTCGACAAAGGTTAACTTGATTTTAATATAATTCATTGAATTATTTCTAACAATTACCGTATCATTTTCGATGAAACAACCATTGCCTTATAAGCTAATAGTTTGCTTTGTCTTCTATAACAGAAGTATATTCATCCGACTTGTGTACTCCAGTATTAAATTATTC
>SDVV010038015.1:0-10777 GCA_016164225.1 Gammarus roeselii
ATGTGTATATCATTACCATGCATATACATATAAAAATTATATATGTATTTAAAGATGCACACATATATAAATACAGACATATACATATCTAGTATATGCAGTTGCCTCTCTGGCAGGGTGCAACATCATACTGCTGGCTCTCTGGCAGTGTGCAGCAGCTCACTGTTGCCTCGCTGGCAGTGTGCAACAGCTCTTTGTTGCCTCTTTGCAGGGTAGTGTGCAACAGCTCACTGTTGCCTCTTTGCACTGTGACGGCATAAACAAACCCTCGTAAAAGAGAATTCGTACGAGTGAAACCTCAATTTTAAAAAGAATCGAGTGAATTACACAGAAAATACCTCACATGATCAATTTCCTTTAAAAATCACACCCAAACCTAAACGAAGAATACACTTGGACTACCAAAAAAATTACACCGGACCGTTCCGGTCCAATTAAATAAATGCCCAAACAAAAACGCAAAAATATACAGGATTTTTTCTTCAAATAAAATACCACGGTATGAAAAACCTGAACCGAATCGTTGTTGGAACAAGAAGCCATACTAAACCAAAAATACTTTCAATAACATTCACAAAATCTCACCTTTCACATAGCCTAACCAGGCATAAACACACCATTATAGAACATGCACAGAATCGTACCCTTCATAAGAAAACATACCAAAACAAAATCAAACCTTTCAAGAATATACACTGAACTGTTTCTTCAATAATGAAATGATCACAAAACAAATAAAAAAAGACACATCAAACACGGGACAATTTTCAGCACTGCCGGCCATCATTCGGAGAGTGACACAGTTGAATGTATTGATAACAGCTGTACCATACTCTCTGGCTGCTGGAGTAGATGACTGTTATACGACGGGCCAGCCGCCAGTGTTCGTTGCCAATGATAACAGGGGCTATAGGCTCTCAGAGCGAGGGGCAATGAAGGAGGTGCTGTGTCAACGACTCGTTTCTGGGCGAACTGACTCGCTTTTGGGAGAACAGCCTCGTTTCTGGTGAAACGAACGCGTTTCTGATGGAACGGACTCATTTCTGATAGAACGGACTCGTTTCTGATAGAACACTTGTTTCTGATAGAACGGACTCGTTTTGGGGAGAACAGACTCGTTTTGTGGTAGAAAAGACTCGTTTCTGGTAGAACAGACTCGTTTCTGGTAGAACAGACTCGTTTCTGGTAGAAAAGACTCGTTTCTGGTAGAACATACTCGTTTCTGGTAGAACATACTCGTTTCTGGTAGAACATACTCGTTTCTGGTAGAACAGACTCGTTTCTGGCAGAACAGACTCGTTTCTGGCAGAACAGACTCGTTTCTGTGAGACGGACTCGTTTCTGTGAGACGGACTCGTTTCTGTGAGACGGACTCGTTCCTGTGAGACGGACTCGTTCCTGTGAGACGGAGATTGGACTGACGGCTGGCCGTCTGTCAATCGTCAGCCAGTCTTTGGCCGACCATAATCCGCCCTCCACTTTAATCGTAGAAGCTATCGCTGAACGATTATCATCTCCTAACATTGCACTATTAACTGCCAGCCTTTATGGTCCAATAACCATCATGAATTGCAGGCCAGTTACTTCTATTCCAGCAGGGAACAAGGCATAATGCTATTCAATTAATCGATTTTTCAGTAATAGATCGTTAAAGTTCCTGGAAGGCTCCATTTTGCTGCAATATTTTTTTTTTCATCGCACAGAACATTTATTTAATTTGTGACCGCCTCCTCCTGCTCAGCAAACCAAACTAACTTACACACAACAAATAACTTTGTTCGCAAGTTACAAGGTCTTACAATGGCCCACCCAACCTTTGCATTTCTACCGACTTGTCAAGCATCTTCACATAACAGTTTTTTTTTTATTTCAGACGTGGCCTTTTCATCCTAGCCGCAATATTTCGTTTAAATTAAAAACGTTCCGTGTCGGTGGCGCGTTCTTTTTTCAGACTCAGCACTAACGTCTCATTCACGATTTTTCTTTTCCGGGCGCAACCTGTCCCTCAAACACAATCTCTCCCTTCCACTTACGCCCTTTCTGTCATAGGCACAACCTTCTTCCCCTAGTTAACCCCTTCCCCTTTTACGGACATTCTTTCCCACCAATTGGCACTCTTCCTCTCTTACAAATGTTTCCCTCATAAAACAATTTTTCCATCCCAGTAACGAAGCTTCCCTTCTTAGCACAACCTTCCCCTCCTCGGCACAACCTTCCCATCCTCGGCAAAATCTTCTCCTTCTCGGCACAACCTTCTCCTCCTAGGCACACCCTTCTCCTCCTAGGCACACCTTTCCCCTCCTCGGCACACCCTTCTCCTCATCGGTACACCTTTCCCCCCTTCGGCACACCCTTCCCCTCCTCGGCACAACCTTCCCTTCCTCAACACAACCTTCCTCTTCTCGGCATAACCTTCCCTTCCTCGGCACAACCTTTCCCTCCTCGGCACAAACTTATCCTCCACAGCACAACCTTGCCCTCCTCAGCACAATTTTCCCCTTTTCGGCACAATCTCCCCTTCCTAGGCACAATCTTTCCCTCCTAGGCACAATCTTTCCCTCCTCGGCACACCCTTCTCCTACTCGGCACAAACTTTCCCTCCCCGGCACAGTCTTTCCCTCCTCGGCACAGCTTTTCCCTCCTCGGCACAACCTTCCCTCCTCTGCCCAACCTTTTGCTCTTCGGCACAACCTTCCCCTCCTCGGCACAACCTTCCCCTCAGCGGCCCAACCTTTCTCTCTTTGACACAATCTTGCCCTCCTCGGCACAAAGTTAATCTAAAGACGTAACCTGTTGCTTTCCAGGCATAATTTTTCTGCTGACATGGGCGGTGTTTGCATTCCAGGTGCGGCCATTCCTTTACCGGCCTAAGCCTTTTCAGCCAAAACCCTTCAGTCCAGGCACCACCTACCCATTGCATAGACCACCTTCCCATTCCAGGCAGCACCTTCCTACTGCAGGCACCACCCTTATATTCCAAGCTCCTCCTTTATATTCCAGGCTCCACCTTCATATTCCAGGCTCCACCTTCATATTCCAGGCTCCACATTTATATTCCAGGCTCTACATTTATATTTCAGGCTCCACCGTTATATTACAGGCTCCACCTATATATTACAGGCTCACCTTTATACTCTAGGCTCCACCTTTACATTCCAGGCTCCACCTCTATATTCTAGGCTCACCACCTTTATATTCCAGGCTCCACCTCTATATTCTAGGCTCACCACCTTTATATTCCAGGCTCCACATTCGTATTTCAGTCTCCACCTTAAAGTTCCAGGCTCCACCTTTGTGAACCAGGCACCACCTTTAAATTCCAGCCGATACCTTCCCCTTCCCCGCGTCACCTTCCAATCCAGGCGCAGCCGTGTCAGGTTTCCAATCCCACAGCACGGCGAGCCAATATTGGAGGCATAGAAGGCTTTTCCTCTGTGGTTATCCTCATTGCATCTCATCCTTCTTATAAACTGGGCCGCCCACGGGCAGCCATGAATGAAAATTAAATTTGAAAATGGCAACATGAAAACTATCCAGTGAACTTCGGTTATAAGTGGAGTGCCGAATAAGACTGAAACGAGCTAATCCAATTATTATGCAAGGGACTCAGCAGAAACGTTCATAGCAGTAAAATCGATTCCAGTTTTACCAAGAAATAGTGTTAATTTAACTACATACGACAGGCCTATTTAAGTCGGTAGAGAAGCGAGAGGAAATTCGTTTACGGCTTTAGAGTTTAACAAGAAAACACATGTTTTCCCGCATGAAATTTAGGGTGATCGGATTTTTTATGCGAGGTTTCTAAGAAATGGTTTCTTAATAAATCGATAAATCTATTACCAGCGGAGTTAAAAATCAGAGGAAACAATTAAAAATTTCGGATTTCTGTTTCTCTCAAATTGTGAACGAATTTTCTTCCGCGACTGCACAGTCGAGTTAATGATTTCGGACTAGATTAGATTTGAGTTACAAGGCTTTCTAGCGCGCTGGAGTGATTCGATTTGTCACTTACAGGTAACTTACACGACCATATTTTATTATACATCGCTATACAATCATGATTGTACACGTGTAACTCCTTCAGAGCATCGTTAACATACAAAACTCATTATACAAATCTTTATCATGTTGAATCAATACAACCGCGTCAAGTTATTTAGCTTATGGCAAATATGCTCAGCAGAATCACATTGAAGACTCGTTCAGGAAATATGCGTAGAGCATGAAACAGTCCAATTTAATTTTGGTTGTATATTGGGGAAAGTTTCATATGTCATTTAGTATATATAGGCTGAAGATACCTTTATGATGAAGAAGGTTAAAGGGTTATAGTCGTGCCCATTAAACATAACGGCGAAAGTCTAAAATGAGGGGAAAACTTTAATAATTTCCCTTACAATCACCGTTCAACGACAGGGGAATATCACGGAAATTACAAAAGACTCATCAATTAACACATAAAATAGTAAGGGGCGCCTAGGCCTAAACGAACGGTAATCGGGGCTCAGAGTATAGAATACAGATACAGACACTAGGCCGAAATCCCCCAGCGGGGGGGTAGGCGACGGCAAGGGGCACCTCACACACTCATACACTCACACTCGCACATCTTAGCCCTTTTGCGCTAAAGAGTCCGGCCGGGAACCCCGCAACACACCCTCCGGGTCATGAGTGTTGTTCGAAGTCAGTGTCGACAGCAGGGCCCAACAGTGTGACTGTTGGCCTAGGGCGGTAACGCACATCAGAGCAGCGTCAAAACTCATCCGTTCACAATCATTCTCCACTCACGCCTATCCAGTGCACGCTCACTCGCTACCTCCACACTCCGGTCTCTCCTTCCTAACGTCTGCTTCACACCATCCATTCACCCAAACTTCGGTCTTCCTCTAGGCCTACGTCCACTCGCCTCTGCCTTCTACACCCTTTTCAGCAATCTCTCCTCATCCATCCTCACCACGTGCCCGAACCATCTCAGAACACGCGAATCAACTCTGTCCTCCAACTTCTTCACCATTTCCGTTCTGATTCGCACCACATCGTTAGTGAACCTGTCTCTCAGCGACACTCCAGCCATGCTACTCAAACATTTAATATCGAAAACATTCAACCTTCTTCTCGCCTCTGCTCTCACCCCCCAAGTCTCAGCTCCGTACAGTACCGTTGGCACAACGACACCCTCATAGAGCCCTCTCTTTGCTTCCATCCCCAACGTCCTGCAGCTCATCACGCTCTTCGGTGCACCAAACACTTTACAGCCCTCCTTCACTCGCTATTTCACCTCAGTTTCCACTAGTTCAGTCTTCTTCACATGGGAACCCAGATACTTAAAACAATGAACTTCTTCCAACAACTCTCCATTTAGGAGGACACTAATATTGCTCGCATCAGCAGTCCTCGAACATCTCATTACTTTACTTGTACTTACGTTTACTCAAAGCTCCCTCCTCTTACACACTCTACCAAACTCAGATACTAGCCTACATAGTTTCTCCTCCGAATCCGCAACCAGGGCCGTATCATCCGCAAACAGCAACTGGCTCAACTACCAACTCTGCCCATTCGCTTCCAACAGTTCCAAGCCGTGACCCAGCACACTCGCGTTCACCCCCCTGACCACTCCATCCATACAAAGATTGAAAAGCCAAAGAGACATCATGCAGCCTTGTCTCAGACCCACTTTCGCTGTGAACCAATCACTCACCTCGCTTCCCACTCTGACACATGCTCGGCTGCCAACATAAAAACTCAGCACAGCTTTCGACAGCTTGTCGCCCACTCCATACAAACGCAACACTCTCCCCAGCGTTTCCCTGTCAATCCTGTCGTATGCCTTTTCTAGATCCATGAAGGCCCGGGACACATCCTTCCTCTTTGCAAGGTATTTCTCATAGCCCTGTCTCACTGCAAAAATCTGATCGGTACACCCCCTACCACTCCTGAAGCCACATTGTTCCTCTCCAATTGCGCAGTCCGTACATTCTCTAATCCTTTTGATCAGCACTCTGCCACACAAACTGATACCTCTCGAGTTGTAGCATTAATTTTTATCTCATTTGCCTTATACAGCGGGACAATGCAGGCACTGCGCCACTGAATCGGTACCACACCCGCCACAAAGCAAATGTTCAGTAGCCTCACCAGCCATTCGACAATCGTTATTCCCCCATTTTTCAGGCACTCAGTCGCAACGCCATCCAATCAAGGGGCTTTCCCTGCTTTCATCACCTCCACCGCCTCCTGCACCTCTTTCCTAGTAATTTACCCAGCAAGTCTCTCTCCAAAAACCGGCATCCACGTACCACAACCCCATAGCAGCCATGTCCAGGGTAAACTAACACCAACGGGTTGACCGAATAATTTATGACATGACGCAGAATCACGTGGTCGGACGTCATGGCCCCTCCCTACCTGCCCGTGACGCCATTGGAGCCATAAAGCTAATATTGGCATATCCAATCTAGTCATTTATGCTCAACATTTTTGAGTTTCCATTTTTTTTTAATTCTATATATTTAAATAAGCCATCATCTTGAAGAAGAGATCTTCAATATTTCATATTTGTCACAATTTTTGAGCAAACACAAACTAATTGAATAGAGCAAAGCAGTTTATAAAGGTAAAAATACGGTTCTTCCGCAAATTGCTGAAACGACAAGCTGAAACTTTGTTTACTTTCCGTTTGTGATTCTTGGGTAAATACTTTGATGTTCAACTTTTTGTACATCGGACAGCGGAGATATTTGTAAATCTTTGGAGATCAGAGGTATTTTCTGACGAAATTCAGTATGACATCATTTTGCAATTACCGATTTTTATAACTATTTGCGCAATTTGAGTTCGAATCATTCGGAGGCCTTTTTTCAATGATAGACAGAGTTGACGCAAATATTTATATTTACAGCGGCAGGAGACCACGGATATAATGTGATTTGTATGGGCGAGCGAGCGTCCATGACACTACGAATTCCTGCTTCGCGTTCGCGCCCTACGGGGGAGCCTATGACTGACGTTGAGGCTCCGGTGAAAAAGGGTTACCTCATATGCGGTAACCCTTTTGATGGGACAGCATCGGGCTTTAATATTCTTATATTGTTTTATAAATGAGGAAGCAAGGTGTTTTTCTGGCCTGTTTAAGAAAAAACTATCATCAAAATGAGCCAAGCACATTCGGGCGTTGTTTAAATTGAAGATATCCTGACGGCCTGTTGCAAAAAAACACTGTTTCCTCAAAGTCAGAGATTAAGGATACCTAAAAAATGAAACTTCAGAGTGAGTTCCTCGGTTCTTACTACCGAATACTGAACAACACGGCATGATGAACTACAGTCGCTTTAATTCACAAAGAAATGTCGGAACACCGGATGACAGGTTGGCTCCAGTGACACAAGCGCTGATGCGGAGAATGTAATGGGTAAAAATCATTGTAATGAAATTAGCAGCATAATTAGCAGCAGGTGATAATTTATCCGGTTTACCCTGTGTTGTTAGTGTACCCTGGCCAAGTCAGCCTCTCTGTCATCCTCGACATTCAACAATTCATCAAAAAACTCGGCCCACCTTTTCCGTACACCACCACTTTCCGTCAACAACTGGCTGTTCTCATCTTGCACCGTCTCCTCATTTAAGGTCTCTCCCTTTCTCACCCACTTACCCTCTTTCCAGAACATCTTCTTGTTCTCCTCAAAATTCTGGCACAATCGTCTGCCCCACCTGGCATCAGCGTCTTTTTTGGTTCTCCTCACCACTCGCTTTACCTCCTTCCTCTTCTCCTTATAGTTGTCATAGGCCACCACCGACTTCGCCTGCAACTACTCCTCAAAAGCTTTTCTCTTCTGCGCTACCGCCAGTTTGTCCTCCTCGTTCAACCACTCACAGCCCTTCCGTCTGCACCCGCCCACTCGTCGCACACCACATACATTTCTCGAACAACTCAACAAGGCATCTCTGAACGCCTCCCATTCTTCCTCCACATCTTGCAGGTCCTGCCCTCTCACGTTGTCAAATTCCTCCCTCAACGCCCGCTGGAACTCCTCCGCTCTGCTTTTCTCATCTAGTTCGCCCACTTTCACAACCTCTTTTCTTCCTCCCACTCCTTTATTCCCCTTCCACCTAAGCTCCACTCTCAATCTTTCCTTCTCAAACAGATGGTCAGACACTCCTCCACCCTCTCCTCTCAACACCCGCACATCCAACAGCCTCCGCACCACTCTCCTCGAAATCAGCACAAAATCCATCAGCGCTCTCTCCACCACTTCACCAAGGGCCATCCTTACCCATGAGTACTTGTGGATGTCTCACTTCTTGAACAGGCTGTTTCCGACAACCAGCTCCTGTTCCACTGTCATTCCTACCAGGAACGCCATACCTCCCTATCACATGATCCACTACTGCATCTCCCAATCTCGCATTAAGGTCGCCCAGTACAACCACATTGAATTGACTTCCGAAACTCTCAATACACTCACTCAGGTAAGTCCAAAATTGCTCCCTCTCCTTTTCACTTCTCTCGCTACCAGGCCCGTACGCACTCACAAATATCATTTTTTTTACGACGAACTTTACATTCACCCACATCAATCTTGAGGACAACTCTTTCCACTCAGCCAGTCGATCACTCACTAGCAACACCACACCTTTTTGTGCCCAACCTTTATCTACGCCAGACTTTCTTCCATTTATCACTCCAAAATCACATCCGCCCTTACCCTTAAACTTAGTCTCACTCAGCGCCAACACATCTAACTTCCTCCGCACAAACATATTACAAATCTCTCGCCTCTTCGCTTCATTTGTACTAAAACTACGCACATTCAGCGACCCTTACATTAGTGTTCGGAGAGGCGTGAGCCTCTCTTTAAAGGAGAAATTTTACAGAGGAAGAGATTCCTAACCCCCTCACCCCGCCCCTTATTAGTCGCCTCTTACGACATGCAGGGGTTGCAGAGGCAGTATTCTAAGCCCCAGCTTCAGGGCTCCCCTTTTAGTCACCTCCTACGACACGCAGGGGTTACGGTAGCAGTATTCTAACACCCCTGCTACGGGGGTAAGAGAGTATAGGGAGACCAAGGAAATAATGACACAAAATTGTCTTGTCTACAAGTTTACAAGTGTTCACAAATGTACGAAGACAACAACATACCTATTGGCCCAAACTAGGTTGCCTTTTGGTAGCAAGAGTGTTAGTTCTGGAGTAGGACGTCTAAGAGGCCAATTGGCCCAAACTAATTTGCCTTCTGGTAGCAAGAGGATTAGTTTTGAAGTAGAACGTCTAAGAGAGCTTCGTGTGCCATTTCTATTTTATTATAACAACAGGAAATGGAACGGTTTAGCTTCTTATCGGCGATTTATGTAGAACTTATCGAGCCGCGACTTAAACGTTTCGATTGTATTGCTGTTTACAACCTCCGCTGGAAGTTTGTTCCATTTCTTTGACAACTCTATACGTGAAAAAATTGCGCGTGATGTCGAGTGAGAAACGTTTTCCAACGATTTTGTATCCATTGTTCCTAGTCACTCCGTTTGTATCTAGAGTGAAAAGCTCGCTCGGTCGACGTTTTCCTTACCCTTCATAATCTTCCACACTTCTATCATGTCGCCTCTAACTCGACGTTTCTCTAGCGAATAAAGATTGAGTCCACGAAGCCTGCCTTCGTACGATTTATTCCGCAGCGAGGGGATGAGTTTGGTAGCTCTACGTTGAACCTTCTCAAGTTTAATAACGTCTTTCCTAAGGAATGGAGACCGGAATTGAACGGCATACTCGAGATGCGGTCTAACAAATGCATTAAATAACTTGAGTATACTGTGCTGGTTTTAGTGTCGTGCTAGATTGGACTGAACAGGCGCAAACCCAAGGGGGAGGAGGGATGGTCAAAACTCACAGAAAAAGTGCTCCATCCGTTCATTCCGCCTTGGGCATTTGAACCGATCCCCATCCCCTCATTAGAGCTATTCCTGAGTACGCGTCTGGGACATAATTCGTAGATACAAGAACACCAAAGGTAAGAATTTCCATATGAGAAAAGGTGATGAAGTTACCTGACAGTACCGGAAGGAAATGAAAAAAAAATCTGGAGGGTTCTTTCGCACACACGTCAGGGAAAAAGTTAGCGGACCTCATACAGACCATTGTATAAATTTCTTAAGGGATCCCATTTTACAGGAAAATGGAGATGGGGTCAACAGGCCATATACAGATATTGTGAATGTGCAGCATATACAATAAGTATCCGATATTCGATCTAACCGGTCCCTTCTTACTATGCGCCAAAAATCACCCAACTGTTCATCCGGTAAACGGATTTTTCATACATAACAATATTAGAGATTTAACACGAAGATACCTGTCGAATACAAGTAGCATCAAATAAATCCTGTTCACAATGGAGGGTGCCTAGCAAGAAATGAATTCACGTTGATCTAACAGAACAAAAAATATAACATAAATTTTTCATATTTAAAATTTCAGATGTTCCCCTCGTGTATAGCACATATGCCGAGTGCAATGTTAACTTTATAAGGTGCATCTGTTCACTTTATATGCAGGTTGAGTCGCAGAGATTTTGGCTCATTTGAATCCGCGCAGTGGAACCTTCACTGAATTCAGAGAATTGTCTCTATCCGTGTAAACCAAAACCAACTTGTTTTAATACCGGCAGATAAGGCCTGACCTTTTTATCAAGAAAATAAGATGATGTGGTTAACAGGAAATTGCAAACAAATACTGTAATTTCAAAGGGAAAACTTGCGACAAAATACGAACTCTGAGGTATGTAAG
>SDVV010038016.1:0-10777 GCA_016164225.1 Gammarus roeselii
CAATACTCTAAGTGAATCAATTATCAGCAACAACATCCCTTATGAACATTATTTAGGGAATGCTATTCCTGAACAGCCAATTTTTAACCCTACCGACTTAAACGAAGTTAAATCAATCATTAATTATTTAAAAATAGTTGCAGCACTGGCTGGAATAACATCCCAACCAATGTAATTAAAGCTATATCTGGGACTATTGTAGCTCCCCTGACCCAACTTATCAATAAGTCTCTCATGCAAGGAGTCTTTCCTGACGCACTCAAAATCGCTAAAATTAGTCCAATATATAAAAATAAGAGCAAACCAGACATAAAAAATTATCGCCCAATATCAGTCCTGCCAGTCTTAAGCAAAGTTTATGAAAAAATATTTTATGCTAGACTATATACTCATTTTGTCTCAAATAAATTACTAGCCTAAATCAATTTGGTTTTCAAGCTTTCAGGAATACAGAGTATGCTTTATTGAAATTCGCTGGAGACGTTGTTGATGGGTTTGACAGTGGTAAAGTCACCGTTGCAACTTTTATGGATCTAAGCAAAGCTTTTGATTGCGTGAATCATGAGATTTTAGTTGCCAAATTTCAGCATTATGGAGTTAGTTCCATCGATAAAAGTTGGATAAAAAGTTATCTTCTTGATAGAAAACACCTAGTGACTTGGAATAAACAATCATCATCGGCCAGTACGTTGAATATAGGAGTTCCGCAAGGGTCGATCCTGGGACCTTTGCTCTTCCTTATATATATTAATGACATTGTAAACACTAGCAACAGGTTTTTCTCTGTACTTTATGCAGATGATACTACAGTTTATTCGACCGTAAAAAACCTCAATGATACTAATACTAATATGAATAATCAATTGGTTCACATTTCAAACTGGTTCACATCCAACATGCTGACGCTTAATGTTGACAAGACGCAGGTCATGATAATTTCCAGGAGGATGATACCTATTCCTAACACACAAGTCGAATTGAACGGCCAGCAGGTGGCATATGTAGCGAAAACAAGGTTTCTCGGTGTTATCGTTGATCAGAGACTTGACTGGAAAGATCACGTCTCATTTGTTGCCGGATAATTATCCAAATCATGTGGCGTCCTATACAAAATTAGAAATTGTCTTACCACTCCTGCTAAAAGGCTTTTGTACTATTGCTTTTTTCATCATTTTCTGACGTATTGTGTAAACGTGGATACGTCTACCTACAAAACAAACTTAAGACCTATCGATCATCAGAACACTATCGCATGAGAGCAGACGTTACCACACGTTGCCTCTCTTTTGTCATTGGAACATTTTCCCACTGTGTAAAATCATCAACTTTTCCGCTGCAGTGTTTGTCTACAAAGCTTTCAATCATTCAACTTACATTGATAACAGTTTTTTCATTAAAAATAATCCTATGTATGATCTTCGCATCAATGCGGATTTGCAAATTCCCCGAAATTCGTCAACACAGTCCCAACCATTTTTTAAATACAGAGCTGCTAAAACCTGGAAATCAATTACCATAGATATAAGGACTGGCAGAAGTATTGCTTTCTTCAAACGTAAACTAAAATCATACCTGTTTGAACTTGTACGTGCAGAAACTCTTGAATTGTAATTTACTTCTGCTATGCAATTTACCGTGTCAACTATTTGCGTTACAACATTTCATCATTAGATGCTTTCATTCTGTATATTTATTATTTATTATTTGCTTCCATGTTCCATCGGAGTCCCAACGCGAAGTTAATGCAGACTCACCCGTAGGGCGGTCGTTCATTCTGTATATATATCTATATTTTCTCTCGCCTCACATGCTAAAATTTCCAATTATCTTGTTCATGTAGAAATCCGTCCATTTAGTGTACCCATCGATTATGACTCATTGAAATATTTCTTTTATTGTGGGCATATGTTAATATGTCATGCTAACTATGCAGTTAGTTTCAATTTGGTGCCATCGTACGCCAAACAATGTGTGAGTAATGTAATAGACAACCTAATGTCGGACATTTCCTGCTCTCAAGCCAAGTAAATGACAGTTGAAACAGTAAATAATCATGATAAAGTAAACGTCGGTGATCAGACTAACTTTTCTTGAAATTAATGGTTTAATGTAATGCTTGCATCTGTCTCGACATATTAAAAAGTGGAGAGTAGAGGATGTCTTCCAACAATGTCCATCGGTTGGTCCTTACTCTTCAATCCTAGTTTTAAGTTAATATTAAATTCCCCTAGGTAGCAAATGTTGTTTTCAGAACAGCTCACGCTGACGAAGACTTGCTACGTATCATCTGTGTATTCTGATATTTCTGTTATAAGGTCAATATGTCATTATACCTAAATAAATTTAAATATTCAAATCCATAAATCCCTATTAAATAACGCTTTCGTAGACTATGTCACTCACGGCCTATCAACCGCACTCAACAAGTATTGCTGGAACTTTCTCTTGTGACTACGAGTCAACGAAGGGTCATTTCCGTTTGGATCATCATCGTTCAGGTCGGAGCCAGTTTGCTTAGCGCTGGTAAGTGGCAAGCGAGTTTTTCCAGTTTGAGCCGATGGTGGGGTAGGGTGGGTATCACTCATTGTGTTCGGTGTACTTCCCTTAGGATTATAATCTAGAGCGGCCAAGCGAGTTAGAAGCGAAGGGGGATTTGGTGCCCTAATAAAGGTACCAGAGTGACATCTGAGTTGAGGAGTAACCTGGCTAGTCTGCGCGGCTACAAAGGGGAATAATGGTTGGGCTTGACGTAAGGCGGAGTTAGTTGTTGGTGACGGATGTCGGGTTTTCAAATGTGACTGGCCAGGAGCGCGTTGAGGTGGCAGCGTTCTTCATGTGGTGCTGCCTCCCACAAATGCAGGTCGTCGTCCAGATTCAGGTCAGGGACTCACATTGCACGTTGATCAGCCAATGATGGACGGGGCGAGGTGAGAATGATGGAAGGTATCTTCGATGGAATTTTCGAGTGGCCGGACAATGCGAAGGACTGTAGCTGCGGGCTTCCCTGATTTCGAGGAGGATAAATGGCGTTGTGCTGTAGGTTAGAAGGAACACTGGTTATAGGTGTTCCCGCTTTCGCTGTAGCAAATAGCTAGCAAGCGGCGGATAAATTTAGTGGTTACTTGTCTCTTGACGTCGGGGTAGGCAAGCCGTTCTCTAGCTTGAACTACGAGTATCTCCTTTTTTAGTGTGTATTTGAAGCATTTGCGTAATGAAGCAGGATGGTCCTCTGAACAGTTTGCGCAATTAGAAGGTCACGATTGTGGCCATGTGCGTCCTTACCACAGCGGAAGCATGTACCTGTTATGTCCCTCAATCAGCTGGTATCACGTCTGTGACCAAATTTGACAGTTGTAGCAGCGTCTGGGATAAGGGATGTATTCTCGAACCGAGTACCGTGTTCAGCCACTGTGGACGTCAGGAGGCAGAGAGAGCTTGCAGGTAAGGATGTAGACACCAGTATCTTCATCAACTCTTCTTCGCTGTCGTTTCACTCTATTGTTGGTGACGTGCTGATCCGCAAGTTCCGTATGAATATCGTCGTTGGAGTGGTTTGGTCGGTTGTCTTAATTGATGATTCCTTGTATCGTGTTGAGAGTAGGGTGCTCATCAACTGTTGCAGGTTTATTATTTAGCTGTTTTAGGTTATGAATGTTCCTACTTTGCTCCTCATCTTTTACCTCCGCCAGTAGTAGTAGTTAGTAGTAGTTTCTTCTGTTTTCCACTGGAGCTCCAACGTGTAGTAACTGAGTGCTCCCCCGTAGGGCACGATGATCCGTTTATTCTGCATAGCTTCGTGCACGAAGTTAAGTTGAAGTTCACAAGTAATACGCAGGGAGGCAAGAGTTCAGGAACAGAAATGATTCAAATCTCGTTAGTTTCACACTACTTTATTTAGTCCGGAGTGTTTTCCAGAAGCGATCAGTTTTTATCGGTGTTCTGTTTCTGTGTGCAGGCATTGTAGGTTGCACGGGAGCTCAAGAAGGCTCGTCGGGCTGCTGCGATTGCATCACAATCCATATGTAAGTGTTTCACACGGATTGTCACTTGGTGACAACAGGGGATTGTGGGTTATCCACGTGTGTCCCGTGCATAGACGGTTAAGGAACACTTGGTCTCCCCTATTAAAAAACCTGGCGTCCCAATCTCCCACGGATGGTTTAACTGCTAGCATTTTTTGTCCACTATTGCCAGGAGTCGTTCCATCGTGATGTTATACTCGAGTTGATGACGGAGATGAATTGTTCTTGCTGGGTTGACACCAGTTTAGCGAGGGAATCTGCGCGCTTGTTTCCTCTTATTCCAGTGTGTTCAAGGATCCCGCAGAACTAGACCGCTTGGCCCGTCTCGGACATCGTGAGTAGTTTGTGTTGCATTTATTCTAAGGTCAGGGTGATCGAAGTGCAGAGTTTTCAGCTGGGTGAGAACCCTCAGACTGTCTGAAAATATAACATATTTGGGAAGGCGGTCACTTATTGCAATGGAAATGGCAATTCGAGAGCGTGCAGCTCTGCAGAAAAAACAGAGGCCTCTTGGGGTAGGGTGGCCAAACGCGAGGTTCCATCGCCTACGGCGGCAGCTCCCACTCCGTCAGATGTTTTGGAGCCGTCAGTGTATATATGGCGGTGCTCAGAGTACTGTTCAGCAAGTAGTGCGAGAAATATCGGCGGTACGTGTTGGTTCGAGTTGTTGATTTGGGGAAAGCTTGCAAATCTAGGTTAACTAGCGGTTGGCTGATCATCCACGTTGGTATGGTGACTTGAATAGTTCGATAAGAGAGTGAAGGCTTGATCGCTTTGCGACTGATGTTTAGTGAGGTCAGAAGGTTGTCCACCCGTAGGGTAAAGGGTGGGCTTGTGTTCTTCTTAGCTGCTAAGAGGCGTTTATTGAGAACCTTGTTGACGTCACCGAGTGCTGGGCTATTGATGTAGCTCCTTGTCTTGAAATAGTACTGTAGTGAGAGTGTCTCTCCGGAGCGGAAGAGTAAGCTCGTTAGCGAGTACGTTCAGGGATTCCTTTGGTGTGGAACGGAGCGCACCGGTTGTGATACGCAGGGCGTTATTTACGATGATGGCGAGAGGTTCAAGGGTAGTTTTGGCTGCTGAACCGTAAACAATTGCTCCATAGTCAATGCTCGAGCGTATTATTGTTCTGAATAACGTCATGCCGGTGTCCATATTGGCTCCGAATTTCATGAATGTTACAGAGAGGATTATTCCGGTTGCCTTTATTGCAGAGAGTCTCCAGGGCTGTAATATGAGATCGCCATGTGAGTTTAGGGTCCCACACAAGACCGAGGAATTTTATTGATTCCTCGTATACTAGAGGAATGCTGTTTAGCGTTAGGTTTGGCTTTAAGTGTAAACCGGGCACAAGAGTAAAGTGCATGCAAGAATCTGAATCCGCTTAAGGAGGCCCAGTTCCCGACTACGTTTAGACATTTCCAGAGTTCTTGTTGAATTGATAAGAGGCTAGGGTGCCTGTAGCTTATTTGTAAGTCGTCCACGTATAGTGATGAAAGCAATCTTCCGATGCACGGGAGAATGTCTGCTATCTGGTCGATCTTGAGTATAAAAAGAGTGACTAAGGACGCTTCCTTGGGGGACGCCCATTTTTTGCGGATAGGATGGTGATAAGGTGTCGCCGACCTTAACCCTAAAAGGTGCGATTTTGAAGGAATTGGTGGATATAACGTGGTAAGTGGCCTCTCAGCCCTTTGCGGTAGAGATCTTCATGATGCCATATTTCCAGGTAGTATCGTATGCTTTTTCCACGTAAAAAAAAATGGAAACCACGTGTTCTCCGCGGACAAATGCCTGTCTAATGTTAGATTCCAGTCTTACAAGGTGGTCCGTCGTAGAGTGGCGCTTGCAGCTGCCACACTGGATGCTGTTCAGGCCTGCATGCATATCAAGGAAGCCGACGAGATGCGTATTCATCATTCTTTCCATGGCCTTGCTGAGAATGCTGGTATGAGCGATGGGGCGGTAGTTATGTGGGTCGTCGTAGAATTTCCCGGGTTTGGGTATTGGGATAATTACAAATTCCCGCCTTTGATCGGGAAAAACTGAGTTTGAAAACAGAGTGCTGAACACTTTTAATAAGTGCTCACGGGCGCCATCGGAGAGATTCTTGATCATGTTGATGTGCACCCGGTCCGGCCCAGGTGAAGTTTCACGTGTATGGTCTACGGCGCACTGTAGTTCGTGGAGGGAGAAAGGTTTGTTGTAGGCCTCTTCGTTTCTAGAAGCAAAGTCAAGATGTTCACATTCTCGCAAGTCCTTTTCCCGCTGGAAAGCAGCCGTGTAGCTTGTTGAGTGCGATATCTGGCAAAAAGTCTAAGCTAGTTTATTTGCAATTTCTACGTGGGAAGAATAAGTTCTGCCTCAGTCTGAAAGGATATTTATGGGTCGCTCGGGCTTTTCATGGATACGTCGGATTTTTTCCCACACTTGGGAGGGGGGGGCTGTTTCGATTTATAGTGTTGACTAACTGAGCCCAGCTTTCACGTTTCTTCTCCCCCCGAAGTTTTCGGTGTACAGCAGATGCCTTTTTCCACGCTATTCGGTTCCTGGAGGATCGTGTGCGTCGGTAGGCATTGTATAGCCTTTCACGCTTGACTTTCTTCTTGCACTTCTCGGCACCACCATGGTTTCGGAAAAAAAGTTGAAGGGGCATATTAGGGAACGCTTGCCTCGGCTACAACTTGAAATTTTTCGTATTATGGGCGACGAGGTCGTGTTCCGAAATGTTTTCGGGGATGCCATCCATATCGCTCCACGCGATGTGTGCCGGGTATTCCACCCAGCTGGCTTTCCGGATTCTTGGTAGGTTGGCAAGAAGCGATATGATGACTGGCTATGGTCGCTGTCCTGTGTTGTAGGTGAAATTCACTAACGAGTTGAGGTGCCTGAGTGGGGGAGCACATGGATAAATCGATGGCAGTTTTACTTTCGGGGCGGATTCGGGTGGGTTGTCCGTCGTTGAGAAGAACCAGGTTGAGTGTTTATGGTGTTAGCCTTTATCCCTCCCCTGGGGTCTGTTCTCACGCATCCCCATGTTCCATGGTAGCTGTTGAAGTCTCCAAGGAGAAGCACTGGTGAGAGCAGTTGGTTTAGCAATTCGATCATTAGTGCTTGAGAGAGGTCGTGACTTCGTGACGAGGAGATGGATACCACTGTTATTAGTCATGAGACTCATGTATATATAGCGATAGCTTGGAATTCTGTCCTTAGGGGAAAGGGGAGGTGAGGTACCCTTTGGTGAATAATAAGTGCCACTTAGCCGTGAGCAGTCATGTTGTTGTGGCCTTCGAGGCGGTGTCTGATATTTTGAGGGATTCTGAAGGTGGCGGTCTCTTGGAGTTAATCTCATGGAAGCCTATCACCAAAGGTTTATGGGGGACGATTAAGGATAGTAATTCGTCTTTTTTTGTTTCCGAGTCCCTGGCAGTTCCACTAAGGTATTGTGGTGTTCATTTTGAAGGCTGTTCACACTCAGACCTTTATGATCCTGAGTGGTCGCGTGATTTGCTGGAGCTTTTGTGGTGCTCGCGTTTTTGAGTTTGCTCAGGGGTTCCGGGTTGGGAGTGTTCACGGGAGTGTCCGCCTTCGGAGGAAGGCGGTCTGCTGTGATTGCTGCGGTCGCGGCTGCAAGTGCTCTTTTGGGAGAGCGAGGGTGTGTGCTCATTGTGTTGGCTTTGTGAGCGAGTGCGCTCTTCTTCTGTGGTAGCCTTTTTTATTTGTGTGAGTGGTTGTGTGGAGTGAGAGGTATTTGGGCCACGTTAGATGACTGGTTATTCAGAGGTCTCGCGTACGAGTTTTTCTATATAAGCACAGTCGTCGAGGCCGTGATTGTTCTCGCTGATGGCGTGTCCATGAGTCGGGTTTGTTGATGGGGGATCGTGTTTCTCGCAGTGGTTTTCCACGAATAGAGCCGCATTTGAGACAGGTAGAGGTAGTTCTGAATTTTTGTCCTGGCAGGCCGTTATTTGAGAGTTGTTACTGATCTTTTTGCTCAGTTGCGCCTGGGCATCGAAGGCTTTTTCATCCCTTTGCCTTTTCGTTTTTATAGTAGTGTGCCTTGCTGCGTGGTCAACTTCGGGGGATGCATCAATCTCGGCGTCCTTCTGGGCATCGAAGAATTTTTTTTCTAAGACTGTGCATCTCTGGTGCAGGGGCGGTCGCTGGGCTGAATGAGGAAGCACTGCAGCCAGATAGGAGAGTTGGAGTCGTGTTACGATGTTGTCCTGACGATGTGCGGATATAGTCTTGGGGGTTTGGTTGAATTGCCGATTTGACTGCTTTGGTATAATTAGGGAGATTTGGGTTATCGTCTTTACAGATTTGGATGGCTCTTTTCCGTGTAACTCTGCGTTCGTTTTGTGTGATGTGATTTCATTTATTTTTTGGTCCATGTATACTTGGCAGTTGTGATATCCTACCTCATGGTAGCATGAGCAGTGGTAGCATTTATGGTAGCGAGCTGTGCAGTCTTTCCTGTCGTGCTCGCCAGCCCACTTCTTACAACGTCGGGGTGTATGTGGCTGGCAGTATGCGATGACGTGGTCGTATACAAAGCATTTTTTTGCCAATTGAGGGCATTGTTGCAACTGGGTAGGTTTTAATTCGTCCTTGTTCACCCGGGATAATAATGAATTCCGGTAAGTCGTATGCTGGGAAGGTAATTTGTTATGCAGCAGAACTTGCATTGCGTGATTTTATCCATGTTGCTTGACGGACTTCGGCAACTCCGTAATCTCCAGCTAGACCTTCAGAGAAATCATTGATGTTGGTTGTAGGTGTGTAACGGTAGGTGTATATAATCAGTTTGGTATCGTTGAAGGACGGATGTATTTCAATTGTAAATTTGAGTTAGTTTATGTGGGTAATCTTTTGTATAGCGTTACTTTGTTCACGTTCTACGACGTTGCTTAGATTTTTATTTCCCTGTCCTTGAACTTCTTTCGGTTTTCCTCCAAAAGAAGTTCAACACCAGGGATATGGGGCGGGCAGTGTTTGATAACGTGGTCGCATTCAAGGCTTTTTGTGCACATTGCTGGCCATTTTGAAACTGAAAAAGTTTGTTTTCCCTTTTTCGACAGGGATTATTTTGAATTCTTGTGAGTCAGATCTTGGGAAAGTGATTTGATATGCGGTATAACTACATTTTCGTGATATAATCCATGTTGCTAGAGAAACTGCGGTAGCTTCGTAATCCTTTGATCCTGCAGCAAAAGCGCTGAAGTTTTTTGTGGGGATGAATACGGAAGTGTATATAATTTGTTTGGGTTTGTTGTAGGAGGGATATAATTTGACTCACTTTGTGCTGGTTCATCTGGGTAATTTTATGTTTAGCCTTACTTTGTTCGAGTTTTGAGACTTGGACTAGATACTTATTTCCCTGCCGGTGGAGATATTCCGGTTTACTTCCCAGTTTTTGTGTGAGCGAGCCCATCATAATGAATGGAGTTGCTCGGGGAGCAGCGTTACTTGCACCGCTGTCGAAAAACATTCTGAGAAAGTGGATAGGGAATGATGCCGGGAGGAGAGCATCGCAGCTACGGCCTCGCGTCGCCTGACCCCGTGGGCTATCTGGTTTTGGAGAACCTCTCTTTCTTTTCTATTTTGTGGGCAGTCTTTCTGTCTCGTGGGATAGCAGTTTACTTTGCAGTAAAGGCAGTGGGTTTCTTCGGATGGGCATGACTATGGATCGTCTTGTTAGTCATGGTCGTCTTAGGAACAGTGTGAGCATCTTTACTTTCAGGTACAGTTTCCACTCGTGTGTCCGTATTTCTGACATAACAACAACGCATCGAAAGTCTGTCAGAGAGGCTAACCTTGGTTTTGGTGGCAGAAAAAGGTACATAGATGTAGCATGGTGGGGTGGGACAGTTGAATTTCAGCAGGAGGGCTTTAGCGGTAATCATTTTCAGTGTGGTTGTCGGTGCGATTTTTGCTTCGTACATACAGTCCTCGTATTGAACGAGTCCAGTCATGAACTCGTCAACCTCCTCCTTCGGGAGATATTCAATGTAAATCAGGCCTGAGCTCGTAGAGAAAATCAGGTGTGAGAAGATTGTGCATGACTTTCGGCATATTCTAGTCTTGGAGAGTATAGTGTTACTTTGTAGTTTCGTATCCAGTCTGATGGTGAATCCTTTGTGCGACTGGCCGTTATGCTTAGGACTGGCCGTTCAGTGATGGAGGCCAGTTCTTCTCATAGATTGTGAGGACAAATATCCGGTCTGTCCATGACGTCGAATGTGATATTGAAATGTTTGGGAAAGTTGGGACTGTTGTTTAACAGGTTTTGTTCGTCAAAGGGCGAGTACTGCTTCTTCTTCGCTGCCCTCGAGGCTAGGTTGGGGTTGATGTGAGGTAGAGAGTCAACGAGATTGTCATCGGATGTGGAGGTAGAGGCGCTTGCGTAGGCTGCGGGCTCTTTGGTTAGTTGGCTTTTCACGAGTTTGTGAAAAAACGACCAATTTTAACATTACACTTAAGTCTCGTTAGACGGTCGTCGACTGTCCTGGGTCCTGCGGTGAAATCTGCATCTTCCTGCTCAGAGAGGCCGGTCCCTTGGGCCTTTGAATATTACTGGTCAACTCATCGATGCGGTCGTTGGTCCGGTTTTCCTCGGTTGAAGTGGCGCTGATCGCCTTGGAGAGGCTGACGGTTTTAGCTATTGGAATCTTTTTCTTCGTCACACCGGAGGGGATGCTGGTGCCCCCAAACTGGAGTTTCTTACTCCTTTCCATCGGCCCCCTGGTTTACGC
>SDVV010038017.1:0-10777 GCA_016164225.1 Gammarus roeselii
TTATACATCTTACATAATGGCTTATATATATTTATGTATAGTCGCTGCTTTCAGTAACTACGGGCCCTGGGTAGCGTACTAAACCGCACACCACTTGAAATTCCTTTACCCTTAGGCTAGAGCGGTGAAATTTCCCCAGCGTGTAAAAGAGTACTGTATTTCACTGTATGTGTTTTTATGTAATTGTACGCATTACGGACTAAAGTATAATTGATGATTTTTGATATGGGTAGTTCTAATAACAAGCTATATTATTGTAAATGTAGGATGGTTTTCGTTATACTAAACGACTCCACCGTGTTGATATCTTCATTGATAACTAGTTTTCAATCTGTACGTTATGCGTATATCTTCAGATAGCCCTCGGATTAGGTTACTCGTACGGTGACCGTCGTAAGTGTAGGCCATTTGTGCCTGTCTGTCAAGTGGAGAGGTCAGCATTTTTGTGCCTGTTATATGATAACATGAAGGCCATGTGTTTATTCTAAAACGGCTAAAATAACTTGGGTGCCAATGGGACACAAATAAACCAGGGGACACGACCCTGAGCAGTTAGCAAATGGTAGAGCTGTTCTCATTGGAGAATTCCAATCTCACACATTAACGCAAGGCGCCTCTCTTTTTGGAAGACTTTGAGTCATTTGAAACAGTTACTAATGGGGAGAGCGGACAACCGCAGACGAACACTGGCGGCCACCGCAGAAGGACCTAAAGTTGAGTATTAGTGTAGGCCCATAGATCCATTTAGAGTACAGTATGATGGGATTTCACTAACCCGTTGATTAAAGAACCGTAGCAATTTTCAGTGTTTTATTTTTGTCTTATGACAAATTATTTATTAGGAGGTTAATAGTTAGAAAATCATAACATTGGTGACAACGCAGTGGGATGATACTCGTGATCGATAATTAGAAATAATTGCCTTGTATTCGGAACTATTAGTATTATCCCCGGTCCCTCAACCTCATAACGTAGAGTAGAGTGACTCAAACCAGTGCAAACTCGCGCCAGCTGCCAGTAAATTAATTAAAGTATTGAAATTGTCAGTGAAGACGATATATTAATTAATGATTTGGTAGCATTTCATACCATTTTGTGTATTGTTCCATTTCGTGTACTACTCCATTTTGTGTATTATTCCATTTCGTGTATTGCTCCATTTCGTGTATTGCTCCGTTTCGTGCCTAGTTCCATCTTGTGTATTGTTCCATTTCGTGTATTGTGTGAGAAAATTATTTTCTATATGTGTTCAAAAAAAATGTGAATGAATTATGCCTTCCATTTGGTGTCGAGGTAACTCTTAAAAAAAATACTTTTACGAGTTCAAATTCACAACTGCCGAGTTAAAACATAAATAAAGATCGAAATGGCAAACAGTCCCTGTCCAGGCCATCATGATACGTTACCCTTTTATGACGGGATTGGAGACATATTACATTTTTTTAAACACTTCATGTCACGTGTCTTGTTAGAAACTGACGATGAAGCTCTTCAATTTAAATACCTGAAATGTAGGCTAAAGGGGCCAGTGTGGGACAAGTTTATTCTGTATCAGAGCGAGTTGGAAACTATTGCTCACTTGAGTGAGTGTCTCAAAAAGCAATACGACGATACTATGCGCCGTCATGTCGCTATGGGAAAAATACTGTCCATGAAACAAAACCAGACAAATGTGTATCCAGCTTCACCACTCGTTTACTTACCAGCATGGCAGGATTTTCACTGTGATGATTGGAACATCAGTGACCCAAAAGCTCAAACCCTTTTCTTAGGGATTCTGTTTTCAAACATAAAATCTCAGCTGTTAAAAAATATACTATCGGACTTCGAACCAGACACAGTGGAAGATTTCGTAACGAAGATCATGCGAATCGAAAGCGAGACGCTCAATGAGAGTAGGACGTAAAATTTCAGGAACGTCCTATGAGCAGCAAACAACCGTTCGCCCGGCCAACATGTATGCACATCACTGGCTCAAACTTTGTTTCCCGTACTCGATACCAAAGACCGATAGGACGACCTCTACCGTATAACGTGCCGCCATCCCGTCGTGACTGTACCTGCTTTGAAGTTCATAGCAATAACTACTTGAGTCGCCCGTTGAATTAAAAACTTGGAGCACCCTCTCGAAATCTTGCCCCTTAATTGCGTTACACGTTGATGGCCTGACGATGACGTGTTTTGTTGACAGTGGTTCTAGCGTGACCCTCATTAAGTCCTGTATCGCCCGCAAATTGATCGAAACTGGAGCAACAATGCGACCCTGTGCAAAAACTGCGTGCAATTAATGGCAAAGAGTTGGAAACTGAAAGAGTGATTGATCATAATTTCCGTTTTCCCAACAAAAAAATTAAACATGCAGTAATCGTTAGTCAAAATGTCGAATTCACAGGAGCATTACTGCTAGGTAACGATTTCTTGCAGAGAATGTCGGCGCAAATAAAATTATTTTCAGACCGTTCAGGTTGCGCTTCAATTCACGAAATTAATTACCTTGTATCGGTGCTAATTACGATCCTCCAACAGTGAGCGTAGTGCAAGCATCAAAGGTTAAAAAATCTTTCAGTGTCGGCAAAGCTCCTAATAATTTGAATGTCAAAGTTGGCGTTGCAGTATTCGCTTGTGTCAAGGTACCACTGCATTTGAACGGAAAAACAGTTGCGGTCTCCCAGAGCAAACACTTTCAGGATTTGATGATTCCTCGATGTCTTGCGATTGATAAAGAAGGTCAAGTACCAACTACTTATATTAACTGCAGTGAGAAAAATGTTAAAGCTTCTCCCAATACCATTGTAGTAACGATAGAACTGGCTCTCGAAGAAAATAACAGTGAAACGATTAGACTCGTGAAAATTGACTCTGATGGTAACTCAAAAAATAAATTCCGCTACATTTAACAAAGTCAACACGACTTTCACTGCAAAAATTCAGAACTGATTGACAGTAAAAACAAACGCAATGACCCTAATTGCGACGAGGTTTTGGATGACGTAGATTTGAAACATATGCCTATGACACAGCAAGCCTCCATTGCTAATTTAATTAACAGTCACAGAGGTGTCATTGCCGTAGGAGATGAATTAGGGCATGTCAAACATTACAATGCTCACATTGGCGTGCAACAGCACACACCTATTTGCACTCCTCAGTACCGCATCCCTCACTCCACACGACAAGCGATCGTAACGCATGTCAAAAAGATGCTCAGTCAAGGGGTTATCGAACCCTGTGCGTCACCGTGGAGCAGCCCAGTTCTGCTAATTTAAATGAGATATGGTGATTTACGCTTCGTAACTGATTATCGTCAGGTGAACGTATTAATTAAATGGGATGTATTTCCCATCTCAAGGATTGATGAGACTTTAGAGTCGTTGTCAGGTGTCGCAGTCTTCACCAACCTTGACATGAAGTCTAGTTTCTGGCAGGTAGAACTCGACGAAGAGTCTCGTGGCATACCTGCCTTTCGAACTAATACTGACGCGTATCGATTCCTAAGAATTCCGTTCGGTATGATTAATTTGCCCAGTGTGTATCAAAGAGTGTGCAATCTTGCCTTCAGAAAATACCAAGGCATATTCTTGTACTGTTATGTTGACGACATTATAATTTTTTCGAGCACATTTGAGGAACATATAATTCATCTGGGAGAAATTTTCAATCAGATCGAGTCATGTGGTTTCAAACTGGGCTTGAAGAAATGTCAACGTCTCTAGCCCGGTAAAATATTTGGGACATCTTGTCGATAACATGGGCATACAGCACGACCCAAAAAAGGTGAGCGCGCACTCTGACGTTCCACGCCCCCAAACTATGAAGCAGGTGAGGCGGTTCCTCGAGGCAACAGGTTATTACCGGAAATGAGAGACTAAGCACATGTGAGCGGATACCTCGGAGTAGTGGGAAAGTTTTAACGCAACCGGCACGAGTTTCCTTGGAACTACTGTACAATGTTTGACGTGGTTATTATAGATATAGAAGATTCCATTTGTTACAAACTCGGTCTTGCTGTTAGGTTATTGTATATTTATTGTAGGACCATTTTTCAATATTTAGGAGGAGGTAGAGGTGTCTCATAGGCAAAACCTCGTTGTGTTTATGCCTATTTGTGTAAGTAGACCGATTTACTATAATGGATATCATAGTGTATTACATTTTTAATGTGAATTAGAGCAGAGAAGAGCATCTTATTTGGCTATTTTTTTAAGTGTTGTTGTTGTTGTTGTTGTTGTTGAATGATTTTTTCCATGACAATCATAGGAATGTATGTTTAAGAGGTGTAAATCCGTACTGCATCTTTGTGGAATTTCATCATTGATCCCTAGCAAGCGTATAGTTTAACGTTTTTAGAAGACGATTTACTAGGTGGATGGGTTATGGTGTAGAGGAGGTTTACACTCTTTGGTGGTCATTTGGTGTTCGTCCAAGTTCAACGTAATTTTGTAAGTTCGTGTGGAAGTCGATCTTAACTTTCGTGTGTTTGTTAGAGAGGTTATCCGACGAGCTAGTGATCATTGTAGTGATTTACTTATGTCATCAGTGAACAGAAGCCCAGCTTTTTATAGCCACACACTCTTTGAGACTCGTGTCAGCCCCATTCTTGACCACTGTACCTGTGTATAGATTCTTGGTTATGTCCAGGATGTGACTTTGCTCGACGTGATTCAGAGACGATGGACTAAACAGATGAATGGTATGTCTGAGGTATTGTACCATGAATGGGTGTTCCCTTAAAAAATTGTTATACATCAGTGGTAGATTGCTGAGATGTGACCTAATAAAGCATTGTAGAGTTAGTTCGCTGTTATGACACAGTGAGCTTCGATTTTGTCATAGCAGTCATAGCATCAGTTAGGTCTAGGAATTTGTTATAGATTTTAACAGGTATCGTAGTAAAAATACCATTATTCTCATGAACTCAGTGTTTAATGTCAGATAATTTCGGTATGCTGTTATGTTATTAGTATACGATATTAGTCATGAACCAGATAACGTGGGATATTGGAGTAGGATTTATCATCTGGATGTGGTAGGATACACCGTATATAATAGTTAATCATTGTCGGTTAGGGTAGAGTAGAGAATCTTATTTAGTTATTTTATAGTTGTTGTTGTATGTTTTGATTGGTTATCATAGGAATATATCTAAGTCAGGCATAAATTCGCCTAATTTCATGGAATGTTGGGTATAAAATACGCTCAATTGGATGTAGTGATCCAAAATATTGATATGTTTTACCTCTCGACACTGGATTTGCGTCCGGTTCCATATCATCTTGGAGAGGTAATCTATCGGATTTGTGAAGAGTGTTAGTGTTAAAATTCTCTAAAAATTTAATATACATCTCAATTATGTTATTCGCTCGCATGTCTTTAGTAGATGCTTATTACCGCATGTCTCACTTTTATAAATATTGTGATCCGTGTGCAGTTTATACACTTCGAAGTTATTGATTAATTCAGGCTTTGTTATGAGTTTGCGTTGCAATTCAGAATATCTGACTTATTCGAGCATTCACCAGATCCACTGTAGCATTTTTCACTAAAGAATTACGATGATGGCATTAACCCTAACTCGTCCTAACCTAATCTAACCGAGGATTATTTTTTCCCCGTTTCCTACTTATGTCAAGTATTTCTTCATTGATTTATGCTTTATTCCTTTCAAATCTCGGGTGAGCGAGGAGGAGTGCCTTATCTTGTACGCCATTGACCTACGGTTGTAGTGATTGTATTATTTTTAATATGTGTTAATTTTCAAAAATTAATATTAAAACATTTTATCGTCTTCAATCAAGTCATGGCCGTTCGATCCTCACTTATTGTTTTTTTTTTGTGGGTGAAATTGTTTTTTAAACAATAAACAAAGTTTTAAAATACGTTCTCCTATTCTCCGTTTTCAGTCTGGGCAATGCCAGGCCATCTTCGGATAGCGTTGCAAATAGAATCTACCAATACCCGCAAGCACCACACACACCAGCAGTAGCATCACATCAATTTTCTTGCGCGTATCCGCATCCAACATGGTTACCGCAGCACTTGCAGATGATCCCCCAGCAATGACAGTTTCATGTGTGCCAGAGACAGCCTTGGAACGCTCAATTTCAATATGGCTATCCGTCTTGCAGCCAAACGTGGCACCCCCAACAACCTTGGTACGGTCAACACTGTCAGGATTCGTTTCAATATGTGTATCCGTCTTGGGGCCAATCATGGCACCCCCAACAACCTTGGTTTCCTTTTTGGATAAAAATGTGGCATGCACAACCGCCACACACACCAACTATAGCATCACATCAGTCTTAGTACCCGCATCAGCCGCAACATCAACAATTGGTCAAATCTAAAAACTGTGGAAATAACCAACAACAGACATCGACTACAGAAACCGACTTCTACCAAGTCGGGCATGATGCATTGCAAAGGTCAGTTAATACAAAGTAATTTTTTTATGATATTTATTGAATAAATTATTACATTTTAATACTGTTTTTATGCTTATAATAAAGTGTGGACTACTTTTTTATGAATAAAGCCTGGTTTGGGCCTTCTGCGATGTCTTCAGAAACTGAGGGGAATGACCCAAAGGTGTAGTGTGACCCTCCAAAGTAAGATTTCTCTGGAGCATCAAATATTTTAGTATCATGTCTTGATCTTGAGAAGGGTTATAGCTGTTTATTAGATCGATCGAATGGGTCTTGCTGTCTTGATCTTGTGTCATGTCTTCTGGTTGTTGAGCACCGGAGTAGAAGGTATTGGTTGAGGAATCTACCATTTCGTATTTTGGTTCACGTCGTGATTCTTTTTCGGCTTGTTCCAATGTGCGTTTAAATCCACGAGGCTCGGAGGTGGAGTATGAAGGATTTGGTATCATATCCAGAATTGTATATTCTTGTGTTAGGAAGCTCGCAATGAAGTCTGGGTGAAAAAGGATTTTAGATCTGTAACGAGTCGACTTTGAGTTTAAAAACTTACAACCCTCTTGATTACGGAACAAGTCTACACTGCTGGTCTCCTGACGAATCAGAATAGAAGAATCCAGTTTCATTTTCAGAATATTATAGATAATTTTAAATGTAGTCAGGGTTGCCGATACGAAATTTCCCCCCACGATGAATATGAAACGTTTTATGTTCCGATTATATGAAACAATCAAATTCTCCATTTGGAATACCAGTAGTAGGTATAACCGCGAGAACAGCATTCTAGAGTAATTTTGGCGGGCGGGGGTAGGGCGCGATGCATGCAACCTTGACTCAACCGGTGCGTACGGGGGTTAGCGCAAAAACGGGGTGGGCGGGAGCGGAGGGTACCGGAACTGGTTTGACGCGGAAGAACCAGCCAGCCGGAATGCTGGAAACGGGTTATATAATTACATAAGGTTATTAGCATTTCAATGCTTGTGGGTATATTGCAACTTCGGTGCTTTCATAATGCACGTTCACTGCTCTGTCCTCTGAATGTTTTTTTTAGGGGATATTGACAAGCATACATTTATAAGATATTTTTTATTGACAATTACATAATACGTGTTAACGGGTTATATATTTACATAAGGTTATTAGCATTTCAATGCTTGTGGGGATATTGCAACTTCATTGCTTTCATAATGCACGTTCACTGCTGTGTCCTCTGAATGTTTTTTATGGGATATTGACAATCATACATTTATGGGATTTTTTTATTGATAATAATTTATATGTATTATTTTATATTAAAAAGCCTCACTTTCCAGACACCTTCATGATGAATTTTCAACCTCGATATCATTTTCTACGTTGCTCGCTGTTGATCAATTTTACATCTGGCATAGATTCAATTAGTTTATTGTTATTTTTATCCGATTGTTTTAATCAATACCCTGCGCTAAGCTTTACTTACTTCAACAGTATCTCCTCCATTCGTTTTTTCTATGCTGTGAGATATTCGATGAAGGAAAATATATACAATATTTACAGGATGACTGAATCATTCCTAAAGAAAAATCACTTAAGACTATATTTGACGCATTCGATGTTTGATTGGTGGGTTCGTAGCGGTGGGGACTTGGGATATTTTTGTATGTTCTGTTCATTTATCACTATATATTTTTTATAGGATTAGTGTGGTAGGTATGTCTCATAACTCAATTTGCAGCCTTAGTGTGCGAATAGCCCTGTTTGTACCAGCCTGAAGGTAGGATTGCAAGCAAGATTCTGTGTTTCCCAGCTATTTATTTCATATGAATATATTATCTATAGGAATAGTATGGTTTATTTGTCTAATTATTGGCGAGTTTAGGTATGTATTGTGGGATGATGCAGCACCTACGGTCGAGAATCTATCTACCCCATATTGCATTTCCCAGTTTTGAAACAGTTATATCAGTGTTCCATTGACGCGATTTTCCAATAGCGAAAATACCTGAATGATATGGATTTAGTGTAAGTTAAAATTTTATGTTATGTATACTTAGTAATGATCGATTGATTTAAGTTGAATTTGTAGTGTTTCGGAATTTCAATCAGTTAACACATACAGTTTTAGGCATTCTAGGTTTTTTTTTAGGCTTGATGCATCCATGTAGCAAGCTATTTCAGGCATAATTGGTAGGTTGTTGCATTATTGTGGTATTTTTATATGTATATATGACACATCTGTTACGATTTAGCCGTAGTTACTTCAGTTAAAGTGTTAATTCATCCCTGTTTGGTCTGAAGTTGAGGCTAATTTCATTAGATTTTGTATGTACTATACCGTATTTACTATAGGTTTCAGTTGTGTCCCTCGTACGTCTTGGTATCTTATTCACTTTTCTTATTTGTTTGGTTACATGCTAATTCATTCTCATTCATCACGTTTTTAATGTATGTTTTGGGTATGGTTGAGAATTGATCTTCTTGCTTTGTTTTATCTCGTGAGTTTTAGTATAGGTCTTTCAGTTTTGTAGCTTCTCTGTTGAATTTACATCTTCAATGCAATCTGTTGGTTATTTATACAATTTAGGATATATTACGTTTGTGTCTACAATATAGAACATTATTTCAGGTCTAATTTAGTTACATTTTGTTCATTTGTAGTGATTTATATATCTTCTTTCATCCTGATACAATATTGGACGTGGTTATTATAGATATAGAACAGACGATTTGTTACAAATTTGGTCTTGCTGTTAGGGTATTGTACATTTATTGTATGACCATTCTTCAATATTTAGGAGGAGTTAGACTGTCCCCTAGGCAAAGGCTCATTCTGTTTATGCTTGTTTGTGTAAATGGACCGTTTTATTAGGATGGATACCATAATGTATTAAGCTTTTTAATATGAATTATAGCAGAGTAGAGCATCTTATTTAGCTATTTTATTTATGTTGTTGTTGTAAGTTTTTTTTCCACGATAATCATAGGAATGTATGTTTAAGAAGTGTAAGTCCGTACTGCATCTTTGTGGAATTTTCGTAGTTGAACCCTAGCAAATGTGTATAGTGTAACGTTTAGAAAACGATTTACTGGATGGAGGGGTCCTAGTGTAGAGGTGGTTTACACTCTTTGGTTGCCATTTGGAGTTCATCCATGTTCAACGTGAATTATGTATGGCCTTGTCGATGTCGATCTCAAGTTCCATGGGTTTGTTAGTGAGGTTATGCGACAAGCTGCTCTTCGTTGTAGTGGTTTACTCAAGTCATCAGTAAACAGGAGCCTAGCTTTTTATGGTCACACACTCTCTGAGACTCATTCTTGACCACTGTACATGTGTCTAGATTTTGGTTATGTCCAGGATGTTTCTTTCTTCGAGTCTGTTCAGAGACGATGGGTTAACAGATGCATGGTACATCTGTGGCATCGTATCATGACTGGGCGTTACCTTTAAATTTGTTATATATCAGTGGTAGATTGCTTAGAAGTGACCTAGTAAAGCATTATAGAGTTCATTTTCATGACACAGTGGGCATTGATTTTTGTCCTGCTAGAGGCATAGCATCAGTTAGGTCTAGGAATTTATTATAGATTTGAATGGTATCGTAGTAAAACTAACATTATTCTCATGAACTCTGTGTTAAATGTCAGATATTTTTAGTATGGCTGTTATGTTAGTATATATTCTTATTCATTAACGAGATCACGTAGGATATTGGACTAGGATTTATTATCTGGGTGTGATAGGATACACCGTATATAATAGTTAATCATTGTTGCTTAGGGTAGAGTAGAGAATCTTATTTAGCTTTTTTTAGTTCTTGTTTAAATTTTTTCGCCTAATTTCATGGAATGTTGGATATAAAATACGCTTAATTGGATGTAATGCTTCAAAAATTTGTAAGTTTTACCTCTCGACACTGTATTTTAGTCCAGTTCTATGTTGTCTTGGAGAACTAATCTACCGGATTTGAGTGGAGTGTTAGTGTTGAAATTCTTCAATAATTGAATGTACATCTCAATTACGTTATCCAATCGCAGGTCTTTACTTGATGCTTATCCCTGCATGTCGTTTTTTTTAATGTTTGTAAGACGTTTGCAGTTTAGACACTTAGAAGTTATTGATCAATTCAGGCTTTGTTATGAGACTGCGTTCTAATTCAGAATACACGTCTTATTCGAGCATTCACCAGATCAACTATATCATTTTTCACTTTAGGTCTGTATTGTAGAGGGGCACTAAACCTAACCTATCTTAACCTGTTTTTTCCGCGTTTTATACTTATGTTAGGTATTTTCTTCATTGACTTAACCTTCATCTTTATCAAATCTATCCACTTGACTCTGTACTTTTACCAATCTTTAGCAGCTGGTGTGCCTACATA
>SDVV010038018.1:0-10776 GCA_016164225.1 Gammarus roeselii
ATGTATATATGTTTCTTCGTGCATAAGTGTGTACACTGTCACCGTGCCATCAAAATAACACACCGGTTTGTGTACGTCTGCATTTTTGTTCCCTTATTTGTTTGCTATGCAATAGATTCCAATGTCAAGTAGCAACAACTTATTTTACTTGTATATAATGCATACTTGTTGTGTACCTCAAACCTACCTTGATAGTTTTTTCGTCGTGACACGTTACAGAGAGCTTATTGTACCATAATGATGATATTTTTATTTCATACCATAATAATGATATTTTCTCTGTTTTTTATTTTTGTTTTGGAAGTGACTCTCTGTCTCACATAGACCCACTCATACCGTCGCATTCTTTGCTACCCAATGAATTACGCTGTACAGCTGCAATAACAATTCTCACTCTAACTAACAGTTATATGAAGAATCCCAATGTCAGATCACAACACCTTATGTAAACAGTATACATTGTACATTTATTGTGTGCATTAAAACTTTACATGAAAGCTTTCTCGTCGTGACATGTTTCGGCAAGAGTCGTTCAGCTAAGACAGTTACGATGCCTCCCCACCGCTCGCCCACAGCTCCAATTACTCAGTTAGAGGTTCTTAGCTTGTTCATTTTACCTATTTTAGATTTACTAAGTATAAATTAATTGTTAAAAAGAAGAACATTCCATCTGTGAAGTAATAAACTTTTGTAATATTACATATTATTTAGGGCCGCCGTGGCAGAATGGTTAGCGTACCCGACTGCAGAGCCAGCCTATGGTGGTGTATGTCGCGAGTTCGAGCCTCGGCAAAGACACGGCGGTCTTGTGGCGGGGATATTGGGTGCCTCCCCCCGCTGTGTCCGCGTAACTTTGCCACCCTCCTAATGAGGAGGAAACGGTTGTCTATGTACATTTATCTTACCCCTCTCGCCCCTCACCCCTCTCTCGCCCCATCCCTCTCTCGCCCCATCCCTCTCTCGCCCTATCTCTCTCCCCATCCCTCCCTCGCCCCACCCCCCTCTCGCCTGACCACCCTCTTGCCTCACCCCTTCGCCTGACCACCCTCTTGCCTCACCCCTTCGCCCCATCCTCCACTCGCCTTCTCCCCCTGCGCCCCCTCGTTAGACCCCTGACCGCCTCTAAGCATCTATGATGTAGTGCACGGCCGCCCGTCAAAAGGTGACGTTGAAGAGACGTTTATGCGCGACCGCCGCCGCTGTTCTAACGACGTTTATGAACGTCTCGTGCAACGTTTGTGGTTAGTTTTGTTCCACGTCACTGAACTTAATGACTTCACAAACCTAATGGCTTCACAAACTTAATGGCTCTTCAAACTCTTTATTTGCGACGTGGCCGTTGGCAACGAGAGCAGTTCTGAACAACGGAGCACCTAAGAATGCATCGACTTCTTCCCTACCCCGTCCAGTGCCCATACAAAGTTGCCGCCGCAGTGCATTGAAGTGTGTTACGCCGAGATTACTGAGTGTGTTACAAGTGTGTTACACCGAGATTACTGAGCGTGTCACAATTGTGTTACACCGAGATTACTGAGCGTGTTAAATGTGTGTTACACCAAGAGTACTGAGCTTTTTACAAGTGTGTTACACCGACAGTACTGAGCGTGTTACAAGTGTGTTACACCGTGAGTACTGAGCGTGTTACAAGTGTGTTACCCCGACAGCACTGAACGTGTTACAAGTGTGTTACACCGGCAGTCCTGAGAGTGTTACAAGTGTGTTACACCGAGAGTACTGAGCGTGTTACAATTGTGTTACACCGACAGTACTGAGCGTGTTACAAGTGTGTTACACCGTGAGTACTGAGCGTGTTACTAGGGTGTTACACCGAGATTACTGAGCGTGTTACAAGTATGTTTTACCTACAGTACTGAGCGTATTACAAGTGTGTTACACCGAGAGTACTGAGTGTGTTACAAATGTGTTACAACGACAACACTGAGCGTGTTACAAGTGTGTTACACCGAGAGTATTGAGCATGTTACAAGTGTGTTACACCGACAGTACTAAGCGTGTTACAAGTGTGTAGCACCGATGGTCCTGCTAGCGTGTTACAAGTGTGTTACACCGTGAGTACTGAGCGTGTTACAAGGGTGTTACACTGAGATTACTGAGCGTGTTACAAGTATGTTTTACCGACAGTACTGAGCGTATTACAAGTGTGTTACAACGACAACTGAGCGTGTTACAAGTGTGTTACACCGAGAGTATTGAGCATGTTACAAGTGTGGTACACCGAAATTACTGAGCGTGTTATTAGTGTGTTACACCGAGATTACTGAGCGTGTTACAAGTGTGTCACACCGACAGTTTTGAGCGTGTTACAAGTGTGTTACACCGAGAGTACTGAGCTTGTTACAAGTGCGTTACACTTACAGTACTGAGCGTGTTACGAGTCTGTTACATCGACATTACTGAGCGAGTTACAAGTGTGTTACACCAAGAGTATTGAGAGTGTTTCAAGTGTGTTACACCGAGATTACTGAGCGTGTCACATGTGTTTTACACCGAGAGCAGTGAGCGTGTTACAAGTGTGTTACACCGACAGTACTGAGCATGTTACAAGTGTGATACACCAAGATTACTGAGCGTGTTACAAGTGTGTTACATCAAGATTACTGAGCGTGTTACAAGTGTGTTTCACCGACAGTACTGAGCGTGTTACAAGTGTGTTATACCGACAGCACTGAGCGTGTTACAAGTGTGTTACACCGACAGTAATGAGCGTGTTACAAGTGTGTCACACCGAGAGTACTGAGCGTGTTACAAGTGTGTTACACCAAGAGTACTGAATGTAACAACACACGGAACGGGCATGATGTTTATGGTGACCAGACTTTGGTTATTATCATTTTATAGAGAATCAAGTACTCATTTCAATGAATATTGACTGACACAAAATAACTCTTTACGAGGATTTACATCACATAGACTGGAAAACCAATACACCCTCATAGAATGATTTACTTTCTGGTTATCACTGTCTTGCGTGAAATGTTTTGTTAGAAAACTGCCCCTAATTTTGATTTCAACATGTCAAGTCAATATCGAAGTTGTCACGACGCAACCTTGATTGACTGTTAATGAACAACTTTTCGTGTCAACACGGGCAGTACCCATCGAATCAGATGCTCCTGTATTCTAACGAAATTATACAATGCATGCGTTAGACGGCATCTCAAGTATTCCGTCTAATTCTGGTCTTAGAAAGACGTTATGAAAATATTGATGGTTCAACGTAGAGCTACCAAACTCATCCCTTAGCTGCGCAATAAATCGTACAAAGACAGACTCAGTGAATTCGACCTTTATTCCCTAGAAAACCGTTGAGTCAAAGGTGACATGATCGAAGTGTGGAAGATAATTTAGGGTAAGGTAAACGTCGACCAAACGAACCTTTTCACACTAGATGCGAACGTATTAACCAAGAATTATGAATACAAAATCGTTGGTAAGCGTATCTCACTTGACATTAGGTAAAGAGTTGTCGAGGAATGGAACCAACTTCCAGCGGAAGTTGTTACCAGCGATACAATCGAAACATCCAAGTCACGGCTCGACAAACTCTATTAGAATCGCAGCTAAATAGCTTCCGTCTATAGCATCCTCAATAGTATATTCGTAAAAGCTACTACAATCGCAGCTAAGTAGTATATTCGTAAAAAGAGTGTGTCCGTCATCGACGTCCTTGATGGTCAAACTAGTGCCCGACATAGACACTGTGACGGTAAAATGAAGAACCGCTATTAGTCCCTGATCGCCTTAAGACGGGGTCCAGCAACGACACCGGTTAGCATTGGTTTAACGAGGAATGTAACCGAGACTCCCTCGAATCAACATCGTGGGTCGGTGGCTTTCTGTTCAGGTGCTGTTTTGAGTTGGTTTGAGTATCATCGTTAAGTGATATATCCTACTACAACCTCTCACTCTCGTGATCTTTTAATTCCAAAATTACACAGACGCATTGCTCTCTCTTTTACATTCTTCTTTAGAACTGGGTTACTATGAAAAAGCAACGTAGTTTGAGCTAAAAGGTCTATTGTTGTCTTCTTACACTTCTAAACGTCCGACAGCGACGCTTCAAACGGCCTCACGTCCCTCTGACCGACCGTTAGTTGGTTCGACGATGACCTTTGCTCGCAATTCATTGTTGATGTTTCCGACAGATGTGTTCTGTAGTTATCAATTGTTCTGTAACATGTATCTTGACTATCATTTAAAAGAAATTACAAGGCCTAGCATTCAAATGAATTTCAATTATTTTTATATCTCTGCAGATTACCCTTTTAGCTGGCAAGTATCACGTAATGAATTGTATTTTGTAGCTCGACAAACCATTTTATTTTGCTTATCGCCAAACGATTTTATTCAGTCTTTCGAGAAACGACGAACGATTTTATTCCGTCTCACCCGTCGATTGTTATCTGTCTATCGCCAGACGATTTAATGCCTCTGTCTGTCCATTACCAGACTATTTATGTCTGTCCATACGATTTTATGTCTCCATAGCCAGACTATTTTAGGTCTCCATCGCCAGACGATTTTATGTCTCCATCGCCAGACGATTTTATGTCTCCATCGCCTGACGATTCTATGTCTGTTCATCGTCAGACGATTTTTTGACTCCATCGCCAGACGACTTCATCCTGTTCATCACCGGAAATTAACGAATCTATGGAAAGTTTACCGCAGAAAGTTCATAATTTCATATGTATCATCTGAAAGGGGTTTGGAATGTTACGAATGTGTGCACAAGAAGGCAAAAGCTCAACTCCTGTTTTATGCCAAAAAGGACCAGTTTCATTAACTGAACGTGTAGTGCTTCCAGAACCCCCAATTTGCACTAATTTCAAGTCCAAATAACACCCCGCGTATGGGATATGGCAAACCGTTTACCCGTACACGAGGAGCACTCTTCACAGTTAAATACCTCCTTCCTCCTCCCGCTGTGGAGATGGACCCTCTTAATCTGGTCTAAGTCCTCCCATTGCCTACTCCCTGTTTTCTCTTGGTTAACGCCTGACTTGCTATTAAGTGTGAGAGCGGCACCACCTTCGCGGCTCTTACTGCACCGCGGGTGCGACGCTGAGCGCCTAATAGCTGCCATAGCGCCGTACTTGCCCTCACTAGACTATCCCTATTGATTTAAGGCTGCACTGATGGTCTTATTACTTAGAATAATAACACATGGAAAAAGAGGTAATGGTCGTGCTTTACGAGCCGCGCCCCTCAATTAGCAGCCCTTGAGATACGTGGCCGTGCATTGAGCTTTAGCATATTGGACCGCAAGAAAGGACCAATGTCTGGCAAGCTAGTGGGTGCCAAAGAATACAATTCCGTTGATGCCCCAAAACTACTCCTAACATCTTAATTGCTTGAACTGTTGTTCAGGGGAGGAAAACTTTTGTGAATGAAACGTCATTTTCGTCTAAGGACTGTCTTATATGACACTAGCGTGCTCACCAGCAAAGCTTTGTTGGTTGCCATGTCGTCATAAGTTGTTCCGTTTTTAAGATAAACATTAAAACAGTAGTATGACTACTATGGCGTCCCCGTGACGTCATGTGGACATTAATTAAAACATTTAATTATATCCTTTCTTTTTTCTATCGGCATCAACGAAAGCATAATCGTTTGCCTGCTGCTATTGTTGTCGAGCATTGAAGAGCCCCATAGATGGTACTAGTAGTAAGCTAGGTGGTGCTGTTGACTCACACTGTTTGTCGATATAATGACTGTTCTGCAGCCCAAGCCCAGAAGATGGTCGTAACCACATGAGTGAGGCTTCAAAATAATAAACTGACCGACGCCATTTGCATGATAGAAATTGAGATAATTTGTTGGAGGAGGTAATGTTTTGAAGGAGATGTTCTGTTGAAGTAGGTGATGTGTTGAAGGAGATGATTCGTTGGAGAAGATGATGTGTTAAAGGAGATGATGTGTTGAAGGAGATGATGTGTTGAAGGAGATGATGTGTTGAAGGAGATGTGTTGAAGGAGATGATGTGTTAAAGGAGATGATGTGTTGAAGGAGATGATGTGTTGAAAGAGATGATGTGTTGAAGGAGATGATGTGTTGAAGGATATAATGTGTTGAACGAGATGATGTGTTGAAGGAGATGATGCGTTGAAGGAGATGATGCGTTGAAGGAGATAATGCGTTGAAGGAGATGTTGCGTTGAAGGAGATGTTGCGTTGAAGGAGATGTTGCGTTGAAGGAGATAATGTGTTAAGGAGATAATGTGTTGAGGCGATAATGCGGTAAGGAGATGATGTGTTAATGAGATGATGTATCAAGGATATGATGTGTTAAGTATATGATGCGTTATGGAGATGATGTGTTGAGGAAATGATGCGTTGAGGAGAGGATGTGTTAATGAGAGGATGTATCAAGGAGATGACGTGTTAGGGAGATGATGTGCTAAGGAGATGATGTGCTGTTGAAGAAGATGATGTGTTGTTGAATAAGATGATGCGTTGAAAGAGTTGATGTGTTGAGGGAGATGGTGTTGAAGGTGATGTGTTGTAAGAGATCACGGGTTTCGTCCATTTTATGTACGATAGGTTGGTCACAATTTGCAAATTCTTTTCCCATTTTACCTATTTGTACATAGCTGTACTCTGGTAAATTTACTGACGAAAATCCCTTTGTTACCGTTTATCCTCAACCAGAATAGCTCATTTCGGTGGTTGATGTAATATTTCAAATCATGGCGAACTCGTTTAAACTTGAGGAACCTTTCAACTATTGGATCCGTGGCATGTTTCCTTCTCTAACTGTATAAAAGGGATACCGAGCAGTGTTTAAATTACAATGAAATCCTTGAATAAATAAAAAACTTCAATTGTTGGCCTTTTGTTCTACATTAGGTGTTCCAAACTGCCACGGGATTAGACCAAACGTCGATAGAATGACAGCGCCAGACGGAGCTGAAGTAGACCTGCCAAGAACTTTCTCACCATCAGCGATGACTGTCATTACTTCACGCATTGGTAACCAACCTCAATGTTTCGGAAACCCACCTCCTTTGCGTCGCCATCTTTTCTGCGGCCCAACACACACCCCCGGATGCGTGATCTTAGTTCAGTTTCGTACACAGGGAGCAGTAAAAGGTGCTACAGCGGCCTTGCTGTACTAATGTTGTACATATCCTCTCTTGATAGCATCACTCTGTACTGCATTCATTGTGTTGCTGCCCGTACACAGTATCATTACACTCGACTAGCCGTCTGTGTCTTCGAATTATAATGATCGCCGTCGCTGAGTTCCACCTGTCCTCTAGCCCACCCACAGATGGTTCAAGAAAGCGTTATGGTGATTTTGTTCGCAGTTCCGTTTGCTCAAACCTATTTCTTGCGGTGATGGAAACGTTCACTCTCTTTAAGGCCTGTTTTCGTGCTATCTTTGCAAGATCTCATTGGTGTCGGCAACAAATCGAGTCATAGTAAATCTAAACATTTTGGTGCAACGAGCCTTCACAAAATTTGATACCGATTATGACCGTTATTTCTCTCATAATTTGAACGATAACTTTAACAAACGAGTCCATCTTTTACGCTTACTTCTTGACCATCTTATATTCTTTCTACTTGACCATCTTTTATAATTTCTATTTGACTATTATTTAGTCATTCTACTTGTCACTGGCATTTTTTTTTCGCACATAGTCATCTGAACAGCATAACCAGTCTGTACAGTTCTCTAGAACACCACAGAACTAACACGTTTCCAATTGTTCTACCCAGTTAAAATATTGATATTACTATTGTGCTGGCTCAGTATTGGAATTATCAGTCAAAGGTCACAGGTAGAGAAGGTGGGGCTGTGGAGGGCGTAAGTAGAGGGAGTGTGGGGGGGAACACACTCTCCAGTCTAGTAAGGCCCGGAAATGACTGAGTCTGTTCCACTACCCAAGTCGAAATCACTGCTACTGCCACCGCCTGAGGACCAGCAATAACACTCAGTCACTCCTCACAGCAACACTCCAGCACAAACCCTCAATAACAATGAGCAATAACAATAAGCAATAAGGGCAATAATAACAGCACGCCGCCTCGATTATTGGAAGAGAGTTCTCACGTTTTGCATCGCGTCCGTAACCTGCCACTGTTCCTGACGAGGCCACTTCTACTGCATATATCTGGCCGTGCGACGGTAAATTATTTATCTCCTCTGATAAACGACGCCGTTGGCAACGTTAATCTTGTGGTAATATCATTGCCCTACTCGTTCATCAGTTGACTTATGCAGACTCTGGAGCGGGAGGCACTAAACAGGCCCTAGAATATAGCTTCGTGTTGCTTGAAGGTCCCGCTCGTGTAGCCGCTACATGACAGGTTCAATGTAGGCGCTTGGCAGGTCGTGCCACTAACCCAGTATCCGTCCCAGTACTTGAATCGTTACTCGTGCAACAACACGATAGTGTTACTGCGTGGATACCAGCTGTCAGGTGCAGCTAGAAAGTGTGGCTGCCTAGCCTGATGTGCCCTGTGTATGTAAAGCACACACTCGTGTATAAGTGTATGAGTCTCATTATATATTTGAAGAGATGAAAGGATATAGCTGACCGCAGCTGGAATTTCAATAAAGATGATGTATAATTTTTTTTTCGATCCTTTTGTCCGGATCCAATTGCATCCAGTGAATATTTATTGTTAGGTCCTTGTCGATTAGATCCCATCTGTGGTCCTCATTTGAAGCAAATGAACGTTCTGCTATCATTCTGAGCGTCTGAGTGTGCCATGAAGGGGAGGCAACACCCACCGCTCTGTCCCGGATCATGTTGGCCGGAGACCCCAACACCCCACAGGTAGTGATCCACGAGAAGCGGTGAGTGAAGAGCTGCCTCTGGCGGTGAGTGAAGAGCTGCCTCTGGCGGTGAGTGAAGAGCTGCCTCTGGCGGTGAGCGAAGAGCTGCCTCTGGCGGTGAGTGAAGAGCGCCCCTGACGGTGAGTGAAGGATAGCCTCTGGCGTGAGTGAAGGATTGCCTATGTCTGTGAGTGGTAGGTTGCCTCTGGCGGTGAGTAAAGGGTTGCTTCTGTCAGTGAGTGAAGGGTTGCCTCTGACGGTGAGTGATGGGCTGTCTCTTTCGGTGAATGAACATGTGCCTCTAGCGGTGAGTGAACAGCTGCTCCTGGCGGTGACTGGAAGGCTTTATCGCCTAATTCATGTTCTATTGAAATATTCTTGTTACAAAATATGGGTAAAGACTCCTCCTAAATTACTCTGTGCATTGCGGTTGAACAGTTACATTGCAGACCAACAATATTAATTTGTTGATTAACAGTCAGCTGTTAATATGTCTAACCCTTTACTGTGACGTTACATTTTCATACCTTGCGTTAATTCACAAGTTGCAAGAATTACATAAATGTGTTCGTTAATCAGGGTCCAGCAGAAGCATGCTCAGAAGAGTTATATTAAAGTATTATTCAATAAACACTGTTTTACAGACCTGACTCTTGTCTCCACGTTCTCAGTGTTAACATATTCCGTAGATGAGGTGTTCTTGATTCAGTGTCTTCGAGCAGAGTCCGTTCATGCATTTATGCAGAGGGCAACTATTTTAAACTACTTGTTTAATTTTCTCATTGTAACGTCAAATGTCTGTGCTCGCTCCTCGCTGCCTGCGGACTCGATTGCCTGTATGTTGACTTAAGGTACCCATTTGGTTTGTGTGGGGAAAGGTCTCCTTGGAGTTCCTTTGGAGTTAACGAGGTCATAAAAGCGCTGATAACTTCCATTATCTCGGGCCTGAGCCTTCCCATGTGGAGGCTTGGCGGCGTATGAGCTCGAGGCGGTGACAGACTGCCTTAGTCAGTCCTTACGTGGCCTTTAGTAAACAATACCTTCTTCTGAACGTTCTATGGGCAGCTGGTTCATGCATTAAACGCTATGGCCAACAAACCACAAGCTATCGCTAGTGAACAGTCTAAATATTGAACGCTCATTAATCAACTCAAACACTAAGTGCTCGATCATGAACAAATTCCGAATGAGACTGCAATGAAGGTGAACATGATCATCATCACAACTGAACCCTGCGGAGTGCTCCATAACTCAAACTCTTTTTCCTTTGACGGTTCAATTACGAAAAATGCGCAAGGGGTTCTATCAATTTTCAAAAGTCACTCTTCAGGAGTGACTCTGGACTCTTCATCCGTGTATAGGCTATTACAAGACAGTCAAACATGTCAGTTCATAAGCTGTTGAGAGTCACTGTTGAGAGTGTTGATGAAAAGGCCTTTTGTCTGTGTATAGGCTATTGCAGACAAGTCGAACATGTCAGTTCATATGTTTTGCAGTTCTTGAGAGATGCGAGATGTATAGATTCATTATCACACAGGAGGGAAATTGATTCACTATCAATATGGATGTTGATACACTAGAGGATATATTTTGAAATCGTTGAAAAATTATTTAAGGGGTTGCACAACAAGGAACATTTATAAAAGAAATCTTTCGTTCAATCTACACGACCTAACACAGAAGACTAATCGAGTAGTTTGAACGAAAAATGCATTATATAAATGTTTCTTGTTTTGTGGCTCCCAAAATATTTATTCACCAATTTTAGAACACACGCTCAAGTGTAACAACATTCATATTGATAGGAAATCATGCAGCTTATAGTAGAAGTGTTGAAAATGTATAAATAACCGTTAAACAGTTCCCCACTAATGATGAAATCAAATAGCAATGCTTTTTAAATATGAATCGTAAACGTCATTTTTGTCTGTGAAGCTTGTACAAGAAGTGTGTATATACATATATATA
>SDVV010038019.1:0-10776 GCA_016164225.1 Gammarus roeselii
CATACATATATACATACATACATACATACATACATACATACATACATACATACATACATACATACATACATACATACATACATACATACATACATACATACATACATACATACATACATACATACATACATACATACATACATACATACATACATACATACATACATACATACATACATACATACATATATACATACATTCATACATACATACATACATACGCAGTTGAGGACCCATTGCCAGCGATGATGGGCCTAATGATTTGCAAAAAAATAGCATGTAATCGCATTTCAATAGCTAGCTGCATGCCGTGATTGGAGTCAGTGTTACGTGAAGAACAAGCGGAGACGAACGTTTCGTCTTATAATAAATAAAATGAATGTTCACGGCTCAAAAATTTGTTTCCAAGTGTTGGATGAAAAAATCGCGGTTTTGATTTGGCTTGGCTCGAAGATATATTGACTGATGATGGAGATATCAATTTTCTACAAATGCGGAGAACGAGAATCATACGAGTAGGAACTATTTTTCATGTATGGATGAAGAATACAGAAAGCAGGATTTGGGTAACTGATTTTAATACATTTCTGTCGTATGTAATAGAGTTCAAAGAAAAGAAGCAAGTAAGTCTTGAAATTGATAAGATCTAAGCAGAAAATCTCCACAAGTGTATTAAAGCCGAGGTGGTGGGAAAGGAATTTTACTTAGAAACATAAGAAAATCTGCAGAGTATGCAACAATTTTTTTCGGATAAATATTGGAATTACATTGAATCGGAGAAGATTCGAACAAATATAGTTCACAGAGAAGAAGAAATACATTTATCGACTCGCGGGGCTGGAACAGCTTCTGGTATTTTCATCAAAGATTTGAAGGAGTATATGAAGGATTTTGAGAGAAAACTGCAACATAGTGATGGTGGGAATGGTTGATGTACGAACTGTGTTGGTACAAAACAAAACAACGATGCAGAAAGTATTGATGTATCCAGCAAGATCTTAAATTATTACTAATAAAACAGTGATAAACCATGGAAATCCCTAATCAAATGCTTATATTATCCTATAACTCAATGGCTAAGCAATGAATTGCAAACATCGTGTCAGTCGGAGGTAACAACGAATTGTCGAACTCAGTAGAAGAATATGTTTCAAGGCGTGAAACGATACCCAAAACCTATCTAAGATATAAATCAGACTCCGATCAGATCTTGCTCTGTCAACTTGGTGATTCTGTTGTGGAAAGATGGTGTATAGCTTGAGAGATCGTTTGTTCGAAAGTGATAGAGTAACTAGGGTCTGTAATCTGTGCAAAATAATAAATAAGATTGAATAAACATAAATCCACGAATAATGTGTGGCGACATCTTGAACGAAGTCATCGTCATGTATATGACAATTATAGAAAAGAAAAGGCAAATCAGACGTGCAGTGGCAGAAGATGTTGAAGTAAATGTGGCAGAACTAGTATGAGACGAAGTGTTCATTGTGTAAAACTGGATGCAAATATGAAATACTTGTAACATTCAAACCATCTCATATTGAAAATCTGGCCTCTCTGCTAACTAATATGGGTCGAGAGTGACCACGAAGTACAAATGATTAGGTGTAAGTTTTATAAAGAACCGTGTGTAGGGGTTCATATGTATATATCAATGACTGAATACCATACAAAGGTTAAGTTAGGTTAGGTTTTTGATGGGTGTGAATAACATGTAAAAGTGGTGTAGATTTGTGTCAAATATAAAATCAAGAATCATATGAAAATAGCGATAACAATCAATCAACAATGTAATTACCTACGCAAATCGATGAAATTTGCAGAATCAAAATTGGAAGTGTGTATGAAAACTGCAAAGAATAAATAAAAATACCGAGTCAAGTGAAGATATTTGTTATACATTAATCCTATAACACTGAAAAACAACATATGTAAGCATGAAAATTGATCGACAATACATAATTTTTGGTTAGAAAAGGTTAGGTTAGGTTAGGATGATTATTTCTTTTAACCTAACATGCCGTGAAGCTGATCCACGTTAAATATCTTGTTACCGAAGCAATGGACGCTGTTTTAATGGGAAAAACACAGATCAGAGGTTAAAAATGCTACAGATGTTAACCACCCCTGTATATGCATGCAAATGTGTGTATGTGTCTACGTTATACCTGTATCGACCTCTGTATATGTCTTCATAGTGCCGGTACAGGTGCCGGATTCGACCCTGATAGTGGCATACATGGTGCTGGTACCGACCCCTTTATGCGTACAAAAGCGTGTCAGTGTGAACATGGTGTGTGATATTGAAAAGCTACGTAAAATAGAGCCATGTGGAGGGATTTGATATGTATATTGCATAAAAATAATGACTAAATATAATACATAACCATCAAACTTGAATGAAAGTGTATAATTATTGCTTGAGATAGTTAGGTTAGGTTGCCTAGGTATTAATGCATCTGGCAGCGCATGGTAACCCTTTTTGCACAAATGTATGTAAATGCCTACATGGTGCCGACACATGTGCCGACACAGTGACGATAACGACCCTGTATATATTCAGTGTGCCAGCACATGTGCCAACCCAGTGACGCTAACGACCCTGTATTATGCATTGTGTCGACACATGTGCCAACACAGTGACGCCAACGACCCTGCATATGCATGTAAAAGTGAATATAAATTGTGGTTGGATTTGTTTTCATCTAGTTAAACGTCTACTTTCGTTGTAGAAGGATGTCACCATGTTTGATATGGAAATATTCTAACGCAACGGATATTGCGAGGGTATGTGTTATTTGCTGCGCGGAGACAAAAATAAGCAAATCAAGTTCCACGTGCGGATTTTGACGTCATCTAATAGGACACCATTACGATGAATATGATAATCATAGAAATGAAAGAGAAAATATTTGCTCAGAGGATGCAAAGGACATATTGTTGGAACACAATAAAACGGATCTGGGCTTCCTAAATAACGAGATAGACAGAGTACAACAGGGTGCGAGCAGTAAAGAAAGTGCTGCACCTCTAACATACAAACGTAGAATGTGAATTGAGGGGAGTACACCCAAACCTAAGACGAAATGGATAATCCTGAAAATATGGGGAAAACGTATGATACATCAAGTGGAATGGATACCAGTACCAGAGATATTGAAAAGTGTGACAGTGATACCGAGGAGATTTCCTGAGTAGAAAAACCTGATGAAGTTGAAGGGATCCGAATTAACAAATGGAATAATAAAACGGTATCATGTATAAGAAGTGTAAAATTGTACAGTAAATCAAATGTCTATCTGTCTTTGTTTCAAAATTGTTGTAAATGAAACATGAAGGGAGAGAATCAAGTCTCAAACGTTTGAGTGCTAGGAGAATTATGTATATCTCGAAAAATCTGCGGGAATATACTGAATGGGAATCTCGACGCCAGTATGAAAAAACCTGAAACTATTCGATATCATAAATTCGTAACTATAATATAAAAATTAGCGTCAAGAGAAAGCTCGCAGAAGTTTTAAATGAAGTTATAGTTACATGGTTAGGATTTGAAGTGATCCATACAATACTCCTAAAGTAATCCGTCTATTAAAAATGTGTACTAAAGACAGCAGTCTAGAACCCAATGGACATGAGAAAAAAAACACCTAGAAGATAAATCCTACACCAATATGATGAGCTGACCCCTCTAGGTGAAAAATAATGCTTGATAAAGAAGCCGTCGAATGCTTTACTACCGCCGATCAAGGTAATATCAGAGAGGGAAGTCGATGTCATTACTAATGTTTCGTACAGTTGCTCACTTCGGTTTTCGGAGTGAATAGTTATGTTTTCTTATGGATGATAAAAACCCATGTAAATCTCTAATTAAAATTTGTTAAAAATCAAATATTAAGAAAATAAATCATATAAACCTTTGATTGTAATATCCTAAATTTAACAAGAATGGCTAGCAATCAAATTGCAGTTATGCACCATGACTTGCAGTGATTTGCAATACAACGCCTCCTGCCTTGCATTACAAATGCAATAGATATAATGCAAATGAAATTGCGCACGGTTTCCTAAGGTATCATAGATATAGATCTCATCAGCTCCAAACAGAAGCTAGAGCAAAAGTCTACAGCTTCTTTTATGACACTCTGAAACCCAAATACGGTAACAACGTCTTGCTCATCTACTCATACAGAGACTCGTTGCTGAACAAGTTCAAAGGTGTGGCCGACATGGAGGCGGAAATGCGGGAAGCTCTTCTGGCTGAAAACATTGACTTCTCCAACTAACACAAAAATCATCCCTTGAATGATGAATCAAATGAAGGACAGTTGGGACAACTGAAAAGCGAAACAACCAACGACTACCCGAGTGAAATAATTTGCTTGCAACCAAAGTGTTACAGTATGTTGCTCGAGTCTGAAGTCACAAAATCTGCTGCATAAGGTGTCAATTACCAGACACAAGCCAAAATCAGACATTAACAACACAAACATCCATAACCAGAAAACTAACACACACTTTGAGACCATACACAACATTCGCGCTCAAGCATGCCAGCTTCAAACTGTACGCACTAATAACAATTTTGGTCTGTAACTTTGCAATGTTTTGGTACTTTGTTGATGGGTGCACAACTCATGCCTATGGGCAATCATACATTCCCAAAAAAATTCATTGCAATTGAACCTACCGTCACTAAAATAAGTAGGCGCTGTGTCGTGGATGATGACACAAAAATAAACATGTATTTAACTTGGAAGAGCCATAAGGCTAAGGAAAGCTGTCTTTGGCGAGTGTACTCGAGTAAATGACGAAAGTAAGTCCACGTATTCATGTGATATTCTCTGAATATTCCTAAAATGTATATGTTACAAATATGTAAATATTTTTATGTAATTATGCTATTATGTATCTATGAAATAAATATATAAATATAAACTTGAACATGTTTCATTGATCACAATCATGCGCACTGAAAAATACGTGAACGTATACCCTTGCACCCGTTCCTAAAATGATAAAAATAGATCGATGTAACTGTTCCTAATATGTAAATGTTTATATGTAACCATGTAATAAAAACATAATACTAAGTTTGAACATGTGTTATTGTCCACATTCATAGGATTGAAAATACATGAACGTAAATCCCGGCAACCGCTCCTAATATGATGAAAATGTTGCTAACATGATGATGTAAATGTTCCTATGAAACCATGCTACTATGTATCTATGTAATAAATAAAAATACACAATTATAACGGTTACTGCGACACTAAATAAATTGCTTTATACCGCTAAAACGATTATATACTATAACGCCATACACTATCAAAATGAATAAAATCCTACACATACTGCCAAATCGATATGTACCGCGCTAGCATTTCTTGCGGATATGCCGATTCAATAAACCTAACAGCGTGGACGAACATCAATATATACGAGCAAGCTTATCTGACGCAATTTTCCAAAGCGTATCCAACTTTTTGCCAAGGGGTTCCCCTACTGCATGTCCAAATGTGTTATAACAAAATTCCTACCAGCAACGCGGCAAGTGATTATAGGTACAGTAAACTGACATGTAGAGATATAATCTGGCTACTAGGCAGGGTCACGAGCGGAGTGCGACTCGACATAAGGTCTGCCGCTACAATAGCGATCAGTGGTATCATTTCCAAATGACTGCTCCTAATATTTAAAGGTTCTTACGTAACCGTGTAATAAATAAATAATACTAATGAACTGGAACGTGTTTCATGATCCACATGCGTACGGATTGAAATGCATGAACGTAAACCCCTGCAACCGCTCTGAATATAATGATATGTTTCTAAAATGTACTAAATAAAGGAAAATAGACTTGAACATGTTTCATTGTCTACATTCATACGGATTGCCAATATGTGAACGTATAATATCAAGGTATTCGATTTGTCATATATAACGCTGTGTCCTGATCAACTCAGAAAATATATGCATGCATACAAGGGGAAAAGCGGATGGTTTCGATCCAATAATATAGATTTTTGCTATATAATAACATAGAACCTCCATAATATGTTATTGACCAATACGTATTTAGTCAACATACCTAAATTAGATAATGGTCGACCAACGAAATTATATTACAACGGTAACTACATCGTTTACTAATAACCTAAATAAAAATAAGGTTCGAGCACTAAATACCCATTCAAATAACAGGGTTTCTGCGAAACTTGAATAATACGATATAGAGTATCCTATTAAAAGATAAATAAGTCATACACATGCAGCCAGCCTAATATCTACCAGGCCAACATTTCTTGCGAATAAGACAATTAAACAAACTATAGTATATATCATACAATTATGCTTACCCTTTACATTGCCTATTTACAAACCATCAATAACTGTTAGCAATAATAAACACTCTTTCTTTGTTTTAGCCATACTCATGAAATAGGGCGTGCAAAAATCCGCATAAATTTACGTTTTGGGCCACCCTTCTAAAATTTGCGTTCGTGGCTACCGTACACGTCTCCATGTGAAATATGGCTTGCAAAAATCTGTAGAAATTTACGTGTTGGGCTATATATACTCTACTTTTACTGGGCCATTACTGCCGTCCGTCGTTAGATGTCTTTAAAAGACATCTTCTAATTTTCATTCTTTCTTGGCTAAGTTCTATCTTACTGGGAAGACATCAGATTATATCTTTCAATTCACATGTCATATGTCGGTTGACAGCAACGACAATATCAGACATTAGAATCCAACATCGCCATGCTTAGGGGGACCGGTATTCGGAATGACATTATTCGCTCCTCAACAGTGAAATGTGGCAAAATGTTGCATTCCGTTCATATTTCTTATCAGGACAGTACTTGTTTTAAAATTAATCATATATTATATGATGTTTACTGACATCCTACGAAGCTAAATGAAGAAACTGGTCGCCATGAACTAGCTACTACCACTGAATTACCAACGGAAATGACCCATATGCTCCTGTTTGCCATTGTACATATTCCGATTGCCCTGCGGAAGTTGTTAATGATGGGGTTACAGTGTCACTAAACACAAACCTTTTATTGTTGTTGGCAGGGAAACACTGAAAGTGTCATGAGATTTTTTCATTCAATTTCCAACTTCATCAATGACAGGATGTATACCAAGAGGCGATCGTCATCAATAGCGAGTGAACACAGAAACGTACATAACTACGATCTAACTTAACATATTCAATTCCAAGGTGCGCCTGTTCTAGATGAATATTTTATCTTCGTCAGCCAAGATTGGTACGAAAAAGAGTGGACAAAACCACCTACTCAATTAAACCGAAATCGATCTGGCCTTACTCCTATCATTACTTCGTTTGCAGCGCAAGACCCATCCAACAAATGACGCTTCATACTAAATCTTGATGAATTCAAGCCCCCAAACCCCCTCTTGTATGCGCGTCTTATGTAGCTTAGTGCCTTGTTATGAGTGTACTTGATAGCTCGATTTATTAATCTCTACCAAAAATGTTAGTCGCTTCATTTTCTTGTAGATGTTAATAACCAAAAATGTACCCTTGCATTCAAGGTTCCGCAGTCCCTGAGTAGCTTCAGAGCCGACAACGGAGCAGTCTATTATTGCCAACAGACTCGATTCATCCTGCAGTGAGACTCACAAACTTCATCATCAAAAAGAGAATTTTCAGTGAACATTCTAAGAAAGCGTGTAATTTCGACACAATTTGTGTGCCACCGACACGATGGATAAAAAAATCTGCCTATCAGGTCCCGTTCGCTCGTTCTTCCGATAGTGAACTCTATTTTCTGGCATCCAGCCACCAAACTATGAGTAATGAGTGCATATTATGTTGACAATTGTGAGCGTTAGTAATGCACAATAATATTGCTCAAGTTGACATAAGTTTTCCGTGCTGTAAATTGATAGATCAATTTATTTTAATTTAAGGTTTAAATTTTAAATTCAGTTATAAATTAAAACATAAACATATTAACCCTATTAGGCATAGCACGAGACGTCTCGATGGAGTCCCGCGTTGCCGCTTATGTAGGTCTTTATAAACCATGAATTTTCGTCGACCAGTTGCTGATTAACTGTTATGACTAGGTAAATGACCTTCAAGCATCATATGAAGCATGAAACTCTCCTGCCTGTTGTATAGTCAATCGATAAAATCTTCCAAAGGAAATACGGATAATGAGCCACATAGAAGAAAATTTACTGGAACGTTCCTCCCGCGGCGTATAAGGCGGAACGATCTCTCATCAACACAACCTCCTCGTCCGACAGTCAGTCCCACACTAGACCCACGTTCAGTCAAGACTGTGTCGTCTTAATGGGCGCCGACGCTCATTTGAAAGTATGTAATTATGCAATTTGCTGACAAAGTACTGACAATTTTTGAAATTTATTGGATGATCATATTGATGAATTTAGAGTTGAAGAATATCTTGAAGGAGAGAAACATATAATAGCCCATTGAAGTGATATGAGCAGGCATTAGTTTTGTGTGGGATTTTAAACACCACGCGTGCAATGAGGGTTAAATTTATATACATCCGTTCAGGACTAGGTCATCCATAGATAATAAAATGAATATTTTTTTGTTAGAAATCACACACAATATTTTTAGGGAAAAAAAGGCATCGTCGGTATTATCAGGGGACCAGTGCAAGATATATGCTATGTTCGAAGTTGAGGACACGCGGATGTATTTGTGAAGTATTGCGTGTTCCATTTGGAACGGAACGAGTCCCAAAAATCGTTCGAAAGATTTTTTGTCACCCATATTTTCAACAATCTAAACGGCTGGGACACAATCGGGCTGCCGTTTTTAATGGACGAATGAATAACTAAACGTCCGGGCAGGCAATGGCGCTTTGTTCCCTTAACTTTTCTCTTGTTGTTGGAGAGGCAGTGAAAAATATATTTTTCATTATATTAGCATCTTTTGCAAGGAAACGCTGAGTGCATCCACTTAACTGAAGTAGTGTCCTCTTGTCCCTTTCGTCGATTTTTAAAAGAAAGTTGAAAATTCCTTGAACAAGATAGTCACATTATCGCCAGCAGCGAGCAGTAGAAGAGGAAACAGTTTGTCGAAGAGACAATCAAACAGGAAAAAAGTATGTAACAAAGTTACACTCCTACGAATACTATGTATGTGCTTTGAAATACATTGGACAAAGGTAACGGTTTCATTGAGTAAGCAGGAAATATATATTTGTACTTTCAAAATTACTGCATTAGAATATTTCGCTATATAACGTCTATACATTCTTATATATTTCGAGCTGGTTGAAACAACTTTTACCGGGAGACGCAAGTTGATGATATGAACTCGGACGACGATTGCCATTGCTGACATGGGCGACTTTCCTTGCTGGACCGGGTAAAAATATGACAGTCGATCTGATGACTGGGGTTCGTCTGAGTCAAAATTTGACGTGGGTTCTGCAGTTTTATTCGGCTGGTCCACATTAAAATTTTGAAATGCACAAATTCATTTCCATGGACACACATCCTGGTAGAGCACGTGCACAGAAATTGCGAACATAATCGGGACATGATTGCTCAAACGCTTGATTGATTCATGAGCATCGATTTAGATTCAAATGGCGGACTCAACTTTAATATCGTAATCGTCAATAAAACTCGATTGATTGTTGATGAATTGTTCATCAATTAAATCTTCTCGTTAACATTATATGGAACCTTGAAATAATAATGGACAAGTCTGGAAGATATTTCACTGATGCCCATTATTTATTATGAAATCCATTCGGACGGTAATCACACATATAAAGGAAAGTTCATATTCATTACTCTATTACTATTAAACGTACATCTCTTCCGTTCAACACACCAGACAATGATGAAACGAAATGGTATTAAAAAACTTACAACATTTTTCAAATATCATCAGGTTTGAGTACCCTTATTAATAAAAGAGCCTTATTTTTATCTAGTTCCCGGGAAACCGTTCAATGGGTAGAATCCCAAAAGTATTTTACATGTGATGTAATATCCGCTCAGCAGATATTGTTATATAAACAGACCTCTTCCAATTGATACAAATGAGATTCTTATTTAGGGAATTTGTTGCACAACTCATAATTTGCTATGATTGTATCCTGACTCTGATGACGTATCTAATGAACAATTCATACTTTTTCTAATTTAAAAGGGAGGCGAAATGAATCGGGCAACTCCAAAATGTATCAAGTTCAACTCGATTGCATCAGAGACTAAGGTGGGATTCGGCGAAGCTTAAGTCGTCCCATAAATGTATTCTAATACATTGCAAACAAAAATCGACATTCGATTTCATTCCAATATGAAAAAACAAAGTTTTTCCATAAAGAAACGAAGGACTACTCTAACCTTCAGTAAACGGAAAACATATTCTGGAATACAACACGAAAATTTAATATTTCTGTATATAAGGTTTTCCCTCATCTTGTGAAAAGATGCATTGATACCATTATCGCAGTTTTGGTGGAATATTTGGGATAACAATTCAAATCCGTACTGAGAAGGCAACGAAAACACCACACGGATCAGAAGCCTAGACCGACGTGATTGATGACCCAATATTGGGGAGGATGGAAGTCTTTGCCAGCCCACTTAGCGCTGAAGTTTGCATGGCCGCGATTTAGTTTGATCCCTTGGGGAAACTAAGCTGTGAACAGGCTGCAAAACATACAAGTTTCCCTACTTGCGAGCATACGCGCTTAGAAAGCCTTGTTTTCTATTTGAGTTGAACGATAAATATATATA
>SDVV010038020.1:0-10776 GCA_016164225.1 Gammarus roeselii
GGCAGAGGCAGAGGCAGAGGCAGAGGCAGAGGCAGAGGCAGAGGCAGAGGCAGAGGCAGAGGCAGAGGCAGAGGCAGAGGCAGAGGCAGAGGCAGAAGGCAGAGGCAGAGGCAGAGGCAGAAGGCAGAGGCAGAGGCAGAAGCAGAGGCAGAGGCAGAGGCACCCTACTAATTAGAATCAAGCAATCATGTTGCGCTTGTGTACTTTTTGACATTTCTTGACCTGAAAGCTTCCGAAAGCTTGTAAATGCCCACTTCCTGTTAGAGTTTAGTTGATAGGACCAGCAAGTCTTATTGTCTCCGAACGCTTTTGATTGATTCATTGAACGCCTGCAACATCCAGCTCAATCATTACCGCCCAGTGTGCATTGAACTCTGATACATTTTCATTGTTTAATTTGTACCGGGACTGGTTCTATTCAATATGCTTACATCCAATGGCAATATATTCATGCTCTTGTATTACATGAGAGCCCCAATAAATAGTACTTAAGTTAGCGTGTCAATGAATTTTGTTATTCTTCTCCGGTTGTCAGAAATAAATTGGTTACCGTCCGATGGTTTGAATGAGGCTGTGGTTTTGTTCAAAACATTTTGGGCACGATTCTAGGATAGATGTGTGTATACAAATAATATTTTGAATACGTATGGCATTAATAGTGATCGATAGACGTAACACAGTGTTATTGGTATAATGTGCACATAAAAAGATTTATTTTGACTGGTAAACATAAACACAAGAGCTAATATAGTAAAATTGTTTGTTCACTCTTAAATAAAGGTAAAAAATTTTTTTACCCTCTCACCGTTGTCAAATTCTTCTGTTCAAGTTATAGAACGAATTTTCCTCCGTTACCGGTCATTTGTGTTTTGAAATATACGTTCTTCGACAAATTAAAATTAAGCATGGAAGCCAATGTAAACTTTTATCATACGGTTGTTATTAGACTATGCGAATCCATCAACCTGACAGTAGTTCGGATTTTGCATGTGAACTGTTTCGAAGCGGACACGGGGTTTCGTTAGCTATTGAAAAATACTTGTCAACGAGATTGCAGCGTCTAGACCGGACCATCGGGGCATTGGTAAGTGATTTCATTTTATAACTGCCAGCTTTGGTCACTTCGTAACTGAATTATCTCATTGATTTATCACAACTACTCTAAGTCGAGGTCGATGTAACGCAGTGCGTTCGAATGCAAGGATTGTATTCTATGTAGTGGTTCACATTCATTCCATGCAAGATGCCGCATCATCTCTTATCCACCTATTATTTTCAAGTTACATCAATGTAATGGTAACGAATGAAATGTAAACCTTTTACTGAGCTAACAAATGCATTAATGTGACAACAAATACTTATGGTTCACCTTATAGGTTACTACATGATTCAGATGGTTACAAAATAGTGTGAATTGTCATGAGTGTGTTGATGAGGAACGGGCTGCCATGGCATATTTACACAAACCTATTTTCGTCGCAGACTGGCATTCGTCGACCATTTGCAAACTGCCTCTCTTGCAGTGTAAAGCTTTCTTGATTGTGAACGAGCAAGCGGAAACCTAGAATAAGTCAACAAAGATTAAGATTGAATCATTCAAAATCCCACTCTGGCTAAATTTTGATCAAATGACAACTTTCGAATAGGAAATTTTGCATTGATATCATTGTTACCTGATAATGACGATGGGAAGGCAAATTGGATTGGTAACATCTGCAGTCCTTGCAGATGTTACTAAAGGACTGAGGTCAACAGTATCTCCCTTTGTGATATCTGCGATGAGTGCAAAGGTACTTTGGTAATGACGATAATATAAATATGTTGTTTAAATTACTTCTTCCATATCATCGAACAACTTCAATTATTTTAGTTTCGGTCTGTTTAATCGTTGGCGATTGGTTCCTCACTTTATTTGGCCATAGAACAGTTGGCAACAGTGCCGGCTCGGGTTGTTAACAATTCCCAGGTCTCACTAGCTCTGGTTTTGTTTGTTCGCCTTCTGTCATCGTTGTTGCGAATCAATTATTGACCTTGTATATTGGATGTAGTTGTGTGCTTCCGCAGCTGTTTGAAACGTTAGATTTATCATTGATGTCATATACCTGATTTCCAAAAAGCCAGCGACAAAGTCACCCAGAAGATCTCGATTATTAAACTGCATTCCATAGTCATTCAAGTTGAGGTTAATAATTGAACAATTGGCATTGACCGATAGAAGCCATCTCCAACAAGAGAATGGAAATGGAGGCGTACTTCAAGGACTGTTATTAGATCCAGTTCCCAGCATTCATAAGCGATCACGACAAAAAGAAAACTTTCAAACAACAATTACCATGCTGGAGAAGTGAAACCGTTAAGAAATTCACACATGCACGTACACTTGGAATAAAATCATGGAGCGGTTCGGAAATTAGCAGGGTAACTGAACGCCGCGGAAAATTGTATGTTATGCACGTTCTCACGTTTGGAAATAAACTATCCCTCGTTACCGAAATAAGAGACCAAGGTTGCATTGTTGTTCTGTATCTGTGTACTGCATTTGCTTGATGGCGTTTCCAATACTCTATTCTATTCAGACCCTGTTACAACAAAAAAAAAATAGGGAAAATTTAACGAAGTGCTACGGAACTTTAACATTCACTGCGGAATAATTCGTACAAAGACGGATTTCGCTACGTAAAATTGTATCCGGTTGAGAATCGTTGAATATGAGGGGATATGTTCGAAACGTGGACAATTAGAAAACGGTTAGGAAAAAGACATCATCATAGGTCATTTTATCTCAGTGCAAACGCAGTGAACAAAACATTTTAGCACAAAATGGTTGCTAAACGCTTCATGCCCATTCAATATCACATTACGGAATGTCGATGACAAGAGCAAATTCTTAAAAAATCGGTACATGCAAAAACAATTGAAAAAAAAACTTCTCGTAACGGCTCGATTAATGCTACCAAAATCGCAGAAAAAACGAGAGTCTTCGGGGCTGTTTAAAGGCGTGCTCAGCCGGTGTGAGAGCCTCTGCCCAGTATTGGCACCAGCACGTTTGTGCTTGGGGCATGTGGCAGCGTTGACCCCTGTCACCTTTGACTTGACGAGAAAACAGTGACTAGATTTCTCTTCAACTGGTGGATGAAGTGGTTCCGAACATCGCTATTGCACGATTTTTCTATTATAATGACGATAGATAATATAAATATGTTGCTTAAAATACTTCTTCCATATCATCTAACAACTTCAATTATTTCAGTTTTGGTCTGTTTAATCGTTGGCGCTTGGTTCCTCACTTCATTTGGCCATAGAACACAAACAGTGCCGGCTCGGTTTGTTAACAATTCCCAGGTCTCACTAGCCTGGTTTTGTTTGTTCGCCTTCAGTCATCGTTGTTGCGAATCAATTATTGACCTTGTATATTGGATGTAGTTGTGTGTCTCCGCAGCTGTTTGAAACGTTAGATTTATCATTGATGTCATATACCTGATTTCCAAAAAGCCAGCGACAAAGTCACCCAGAAGATCTCGATTATTAAACTGCATTCCATAGTCATTCAAGTTGAGGTTAATAATTGAACAATTGGCATTGACCGATAGAAGCCATCTCCAACAAGGGAATGGAAATGGAGGCGTACTTCAAGGACTGTTATTAGATCCAGTTCCCAGCATTCATAAGCGATCACGACAAAAAGAAAACTTTCAAACAACAATTAACATGCTGGAGAAGTGAAACCGTTAAGAAATTCACACATGCACGCACACTTGAAATAAAATCATAGAGCGGTTCGGAAATTAGCAGAGTAACTGAATGCCGCGGAAAATTTTATGTTATGCACGTTCTCACGTTTGGAAATCCCTCGTTACCGAAATGAGAGACCAAGGTTGCATTGTTGTTCTGTATCTGTGTACTGCATTTGCTTGATGGCGTTTCCAATACTCTATTCTATTCAGACCCTGTTACAAAAACAAAAAAAAATTAGGGAAAATTTTACGAAGTGCTACGGAACTTTAACATTCACTGGGGAATAATTCGTACGAAGTCAGATTTCGCTACGTAAAATTGTAGGGTCGCTATTCCTGGCGCTAAATTCTTTTATAGCTAACGTCAGATCAACCCTATCATCTCCGCCAACTGCCTTATCAGCCCCAAGTTGTTCCGACTACCTACCTACGGTACCATTTTTTAACAGCGAACATTCATAGCGTTCCTCAGTCACACCAGTCACTGTCATATCCGCCAGTGACATTCTGGCGAAAATCTGTTTGAGCCCACGTCAGAATCAGCCACCAGTCGCACCATTTTACCGGTTATCACTTTAATGAAACTTTTCCTGCCCAACCTAACCTAACCTAGGGTACGTGTTTCTAACCCGCGGGGCAAAGGTACGTATTTCTAACCCGCGGGGCAAACATACGTATTTTTGTAGGGTACGTAATGCCGTTTTTTAGCGTTTTTTTATTGAAGTTTAATTAAAGTGATAACTGTTAGGTTGGTACACCTGTTTCGGTGTAATGACAGTGGCAGATATGACAGTGGCAGATTTTGAAGTGGTGGAAAATGCGTGTGGGCTGAATCCTCGTTAGGTAGAAAGCACGTGGGATGGAATATTTTTAGCGGTTATGGCAGTGTCCGGCCATGACAGTGAGGTGAAGTGAAGTGGCGATAGTGCGCGTGTGCGGGAATAATTTTAGCTCGAACGCTGGGCTCAAAAATTGTATCCGGTTGAGAAACGTTGAATATGAGGGGAATATGTTCGAAACGTGGAAAATTAGAAAACGGTAAGGAAAAAGACATCATCATAGGTCATTTTAGCTCAGTGCAAACGCAGTGAACAAAACATTTTAGCACAAAATGGTTGCTAAACGCTTCATGCCCATTCAATTTTACATTATGGAATGTCGATGACAAGAGCAAATTCTTAAAAAAATCGGTACATGCAAAAACAATTCAAGAAAAAACTTCTCGTAACGGCTCGATTAATGCTACCAAAATCGCAAAAAAAAGGAGAGTCTTCGGGGCTGTTTAAAGGCGTGTTCAGCCGGTGTGAGAGCCTCTGCCCAGTATTGACACCAGCACGTTTGTGCCTGGGGCATGTGGCAGCGTTGTCCCCTCGCACCTTTGACTTAACGAGAAAACAGTGACTAGATTTCTCTTCAACTGGTAGATGAAGTAGTTCCGAACATCGCTATTAAACGATTTTTCTATTATAAATAATGTATTTTATGTTATGAAGCAATGACAGGTCAATGATTTTTTGTGTAAATATATACTTTTCGGAATTAAATTAAAGTAATTAACAGTATGAACAATAATACGAATTGTTATTTTTATGTGATTGTACGTTGAAATAAGTTTATGTTCGTCTGAAATTGCAGCTGTCAATTACTGTGGAGGGTATCAGCAGTGGTGTCATGGTACTTGATTTTACCGTATCCACACTCGCTCAATGTTAATAGTATTCAGCATCTTCCGTCATCAACTTTGATGGGAAGTTTCCGGACTCGCCTAACATAGTTCCACGATCTGCTAAATAAGTAAGTACCCGAGTACCGCCGAACATAGTTTCAAGATCTGCTTGATAAGTAAGAAGCCACGTACCGCCGAACATAGTTTCATGATCTGCTAGATAAGTATGTATCTACGTATAGCCGAACACAGCTTATGATCTGCTAGATAAGTAAGTACCCACGTAACGCCGAACATAGCTTCATGATCTGCTAGATAAGTGAGAACCCACGTACCGCCGAGCATAGTTTCATGATCTGTGTCATGTCCCCATACTTGGGCAATGTCAATGCGTAACGAATAAGATTTCCGGTAAATAGACGGTCGTTAATAACATCCCTATGACATTAGACATGCGCTGGCCGGAAGGTCTGGTTGTATAGTCCGACACGGTAATTTATAATACGAGAACCTATGAGCAGCAAACAAGCTGATCTAAAGCGAACGGAAATCATTTGGGCGCATACAACAATTAAGATGACGCCCGGTACAGGGACAACAACATCATAGGCTACGCTTGTGACGAAAGTGAAATGTATGGAGCCGCAAGGAATAGTTTAAGAGAGTCAGTGTTGACTCGACCCCGGTGCCGACTGGCTGCTTCCCTGTGCTCGCTTCCTTACACCTAACCTGAACTCCCATTTCCTCGACTTATGTAAATTTTATAGTTGCAATTAAATCACATATTCAACCCTATCCAATTGTATGTCCAGAAGTCCTCAGCCTATAATATCTTGAGATATAACAACTACGACGAGGTGAAGAATTCAGTGTAATTTATTTGTGAAAACTCATAAAGTGCTAACATTGAAATGTCTCACGACAACGCACAGAAAATATTCGACCCTGTTACGGAAGGCATCGAAGACTTCTTGGCTTGTTTTGAATTCCAAAACTACCGAGCCCAGGCAGCAGCAAAATATGACGAGCGAGAAAAGGCGTCATTGCTGGGATCATGCTTAGCAAGAAGCGTGATCACACAAATTCAGCAAAAAATAAAGCCGTAGAGCATAAAAGTAGCTACATACGACGAGTTGGTGGCAACTCTAACAACAATATACACGACGAGGAAATCCACAATCGGAACGTCGGTACAGTTTGTAAGGAGGAAGCAACGGGACGGCGAGACGATCGAGAGTTACGCTCGATCCCTCAATGAATTGGGGAGCAAGTGCGAATATGACGACTGCTGTCGAAGTAGACTCCTTCGAGATCAATTTATAGCCGGATTGCAATCCAGCGGGTTGATCACAGCATTGATCCCGGAATGCGAAGAGAAAAGCTTTGACGACACCGTGACAGGAGCAAAGAAACTCGAACATATATCGGTGGACGTATGAGATATCGTCCCGTTACGCTCAGGGGAAAGAGTTTACCAGAATAAGCCCCAGCACTCGCCAATGTCAGACCGCCGCTCAAACTCATCTAAACATGGCTGGCACTCAAAATATTTTAGGAAAATCTACGGGAACGACAAGCTGACGACGAAGGGGAACAAAAATTACGTCTGCATAAGGTGTACGGCCAAAGGAAAGCATCTGGCGAGAGCGTGTTGTGCACTCAAATTAAAGTGTAACAAGTGCGGAAAAGTCAATCATGTCGCAAAAGCATGCAGATTTGAAGCCTACAACACCACACGAAATGAAGCAAATCAAATCGCCAAAGTGGACTATTGCACACCACCCGCAGAAAGAACCCCGAGTGGTTACTTTACCGTTCAAAAGATCCGGAACCAACCCTCAACCAGGATTCACAAGGAGCCACAACCGACGGAGGTGAAGAATCACTCCAACGGAATCTCCCAAGCTGAGGACGAGTGGCCCCGGATCGAGGACCACAAGCAGCTAAGCCAAACAAAAAAGGACGGCGACCTACGTGGAGGCATAGACAGTACAAAGGATCCGTCGGTAAGTATTGGTAAGGTGACCTTGAAAAAAGGCAACAAAGATAACAGCAAGCAGAACATTTTATTATGAGTGCCTACACAAGGGATGCCAAGTGTAAAAAAGGACGATCCCCATTTTATGTCAAGCGTAGATTAAACGATCAAGCAGTGAAACTAGAAGTTGACACGGGATCATCGATAAGCATTATCACAGAAAATATGATCCGTGACATTAAAAGTGCCAGAGTATGCGAAACGCACCAAGAAGCGATTGATTACGGCAACAATGCCATCACGTTCACTGGGCAAACAACGCTAGCGGTAAATGTAAAAGGAAAGGGCAAATTGCATACTTTTCTTGTTGTAAAAGATAACTTATCTCAATTATTTGGTCGTGCTTTATGTGAGAAGTTCTGATTATCTTTGAAAATGCCCAAAGAACTGTCATCTGTTATAACGGTTACTAGACACAATCTATTCAATAGGTACAGTGAGTTTCTGTCTCCTAACTACGGGAGCTACGTTAAATATAATGTTAAAATTAAGGTTGATAGTGACTGTAAGCCCATGTTCTATAGACGACGAAGTGTTTCATTTCGATACAAATGTCTTGTGTAGGAAGAGCTAACGAATTTGGAAAACGCTGGAATAATTGAAAGACTGAAACACTCTGATTGGGCTTGCCCAGTGGTTGCAGTTTTAAAGCCTACTGGTATAATACGACTGTGCGGCTACTACGCTTTAACTATCATTAAATACACAAAAACGATTACGTACCCAATGCCTACTCATGACTACGTGGTAGGGAACATTGGAGATGCCAAAGTATTTTCACGTATTGATTCACAAAACTCGTACTTACAACTTCCGTCAGACGCGGAATCCAAGAAATACACAGTCATTAATACGTCAGAGGGACTATTTCAGTATAATTACTTACCGCTTGGCATATCTTCAGCCAGTGCAATATTCTAGTGTTTCATTTCGCAAATTTTTTCTAGCGTACCCAATTCAATAGGCTATATGGATGATGTATTAGTACATACTAAAACGCAGGAAGAACATCTAGAGGTATTAGCCAAGGTATTCACAGCCTTACAGGGCACAGGTGTCAAAATAAATCATAGCAAGTCCTGTTATTTCACGAAAAGTGTTGAGTACTTAAGTCATGTGTTGTCAAACGGAGGAGCACGATGTACGCTCTACTGAAAAAAATTGCTAAATTCATGTGGGAGAAATGTCATCTGTCATGCTTTAAGACCAAGAAAAGCCTTTTTGGAGGTACTAAAATATTACAATTGTTTGACCCAAATCTTGAAACAGCAATTGTGACCGATGCTAGCAATTACGGTATAGCTGCAGTTCTATTGCAAAAACACAACGAGACTTTCATGTCTGTTCAATTTGCCTCATAGACATTAACTAGTTCCCAAAAGAATTACGCTACCATTGACAATGAGGCATTAGCAGTTATGTTTGGAGTTAAGAGATTCTGTGAATACGTATTGAGACGCAGATTCCAAATTCGCACTGACCATAAACCATTAATGAAACTAATGGAGCGTGAGAACGCTATGCTAGTCAATTGCAGTGCAAGACTACAAAGATAGAACTTGAGACACAGTCAATATAATTACACAATCGTGCATATTCCTGGAGAATTAAATTGCATTAGCGATTGTCTTTCGCTACAGCCGTTAGCAGAGTCAAAAGATGACTTGGAACCCACTGAATTCGTATTGTTGTGGAGAGATTTGGAATCATACAGTGTCTCAGTCTCAGCAAAAGGAATAAGCGTGGAATCCCAAAAGGATACACAGTTATCACAAATCAGGCATTTCATTATGCATGGATTTCCAACAACGGTAGAGGAGGTCATAAAACCATTTCAGAAGGATAAGAATAACCTGTCACTGTTCAATAACTGCTTAATGTATGGTAACAAGGTGGTGATCCCACAGCGCTACAGTCGCAAGATCTTAGAACTACTAAATGCAAATCATCCTGGCATATCGGCGATGAAAGGGATTGCCCGTTCATTGGTGTGGTATCCTAAAATAGATAAAAACATTGAGAACTTCATTAAAGTGTGTAACGAATGCCAGAATCCCTAAGCAGACTTCAAAGAGTGAATGGCCAAGACCCATAAACAAATGATCGCGGTTACACATTGACCATTCTTTCTTTCAATATAAAATTATCTTAGTCGTTATTTGCGTACTGACCCGTTATATTGAGGTGGAGGTAGTGAAGAGTGTAAGTTCTGAAGTAACAATAGAGGTGATAGATACAATATTCTCTGAAAATGGCTTACCTTCCTCTATAGTATCAGACAATAGTAGCTCATACACGTCCGAACAATTAAAAAAATACTTAGCACAAAAGGCTATTGAGCATGTGAGGCCTGCGCCTTATCACACGAGCTCAAATGGTCAAGCTGAACGCAGCGTAGGCATAATTAAAGATGGTCTGAAGAAAGCCACAGGTACTGTCAAAGAACGGTTACGCCATGTGTTATTAAATTATCGCAACACCCCACATTCCGTGACGGGTGTTGCTCCAGCTGTATCATCAAATGGTTGAGTATGTAAAGGAAAAGGAGCGAATTAACCCTAGAGAAATGTCATAAAAAAACTGTAAATATTACCATGTTCCAGGTAGGGGACAAGGTAAATGTGCTAAACTTGAGACAAGGCCCTAAATGGCTAGATGGTGCTGGTAAGGAAAAAATTGATATTAACACGTATAAAATTTATGCAACTAAACTAGATGGTATATGGACTAGACATGTTGAACAGCTGTTACCAGGAAACACCCAACCTCGTGACGACGAGACTAAAGGAAACGTTTATCTGGAAGAATGCTCGAGAGACAGTCTACGGAAAGAATTTGAGTTAAGTGAACGAATACAAAATGAGAATGCTAATGGCAACGCATCTGTGAATGATCGTTATGAATGCGGTGATGAATCTTGACAGAGAATGCCTAATACACCCGCAATACAAAATGAAAAAATGCAGGAAATACCGAATAAAGACCAACCAAGACGTTCTGGCAGAGATACATACAGATACAGCTACAGATACAGACACTAGGCCGCATCCCCCAGAAAGGGGGGTGGCCGACGGCAAGACGCACCTCACACCCTCACACGCTCACACTCACACAACTTAGCCCTTTTGTGCTAAAGGGTCCGGCCGGTAGCCCCTCAACTTACACTCTGGGTTCCGAATGTACCGAGGAACCGTCGTCAGCAGCAGGGCCCGACAGTTTTCACTGGTTTACCCCCGCCGCGTCATAATGGCCGGGCCCCCCCCCACCCACGACCATCCCGACAGCGGGATGCCAAGGGCGGGAAAGCCCATCAGAGCAGCGTCAAAATCAACCATTCA
>SDVV010038021.1:0-10776 GCA_016164225.1 Gammarus roeselii
AATATGTGCGGAGTCTTGACGTTTAATACAGCTTGTAAATTATTATGTAATTGTCAATAAAAAATAACTTATAAATGTTTGTCAATATCCCCCCTAAAAATCATTCAGAGGACTTAGCACTGAAGTTGCAAAAGCATTGAAATGGTAATAACCTTATGCAAATATAACCCCTAAAAACAATCAGAGGACATAGCACTGAAGATGCAACAGCATTGAAATGGTAATAACCTTATGTAAATAACCCGTTAACAGCATCCCGCCGTTCCCTCTTCCGTTCCCCTTCCGTCCCCCTCCCCTTCCGGTCTCCCCCGTCCGTTAGCTGGCCGCGGTAAACCAGTTCCTTCCGCCCGCCCCTCGCTACGCTTACCCCGTACGCACGGTGAGTCAAGGTTGCATGCATCGCGTCCTACCCCGCTGAAATGTTATGTGCAAATTCCCGTAGACCGGACAAAATCCGTCGTTCGCGGCCACCAAAATGACTCTAGAAAGCGGTTTTCGCACCTATACCTACTACTGCTTCCACCACGGGTTGCACCACGGGGATGTATCCACCTAAAAAGCGGATTGAGTCTTCATGTGCTGATCATGCATCCAGACATCTACAATCATACTAAGGATCTGCGCGCTATTATCTTCGGTAAGCTCGCCTTCCGTATGAAATAGCTGCTTATAAAAATACCTATATTCATATAAATTACCCCCAAGCGCAAATGGGCCTCACGCATTATCTCTGTAAGATAATAAATATTGCGCAGGGGATGCAGAATCGTGGATTTCCTCTTCAAAGAGGATCTCCCCATCCAATCCCCAGCCTGTTGTTGGGGCGTTATGGTCTATTGCCCACACTAGCTTCTGCAGTTCTTCTTTGATTAGAGAGGAATCCAGTATTATTATTAAAGTTTACATTTTCAATCAGACCTAATAACGACTTCTCTACACACCTTCGCTTTGGTGTTGAGCCGTCGTTATGCAGGGACGCATGTTATGGTTTTGCTTCTTCGGTCATCACACCTGTTCGTCCTGCTGCCTGCTCCATAGCGGTAGGCCATTTGCCATGCGACAAAGGTCCGTTAGAGCCGCGTACTTGTGTAGTTGTATTTACACTACGCACGGTCTGAACCGCAGAGACTTGAATGAGCTATTGTTGTGTCCAGAGACTTGTAGTAGACGCTGCAGCGGTGTTAGCGTGGCGACTAAGAGGTACTGGAGACATAAGTTCGGTAGCGTGCGGCTGCTCTGCTCTGAGGCAGGTGTGACTGTGCTACGCTCTGATACGGGGCAACTCCCTGCTCGGTCTGATGCAGCGACGATGCCTGAGGAGAGAAAGATTATCAAAGATTGCATATACACTCAAGCTGCTTTACTTGAATCATTTATCTTCCAAATATTTATGAGATGCTGCTTGATCGATCGTCTCATGTTGATGGAAAAACTGTTCAGTGATATGCTAGGTAGAGATGACGTCAGATGGATCGGAGACCGAAGGCTCTCGCTGTATGACGAGCAAGCCGCTTACACCGGTTGTGTTACTCAGACTTGCATCGTCTGCTATAACGCCGTCCATGTCAGCATGGTCTGTTGAGGAAGAGAGAAAGAGTCAAAACTAGTTTATCATCAATAAAAGCAAAAATTCTGGGTGAGAAAAGTTATATTGTCACTAACATTGAAGGCTATACATAAAATATAATACGTACCGTTTTCGGCCGGTAGCAGATGATTCGAGGCGGGAACAGAAGCAAGGTTCCCTGTTCAACAGCGCTTGACTGGGAAAAACACAGCGACCAATTGTCGGTCGAATGACACGGCATTGGAACTGGAAAGATTGGCAGGGGTGAATAGGTGAACATTTCTGCAGAGGAGAGGAACAATATATAAATAAAGATTCAATAGTCCTGCATCTGTGGGAACACGTATTTATAAATAAAGGTCTCTTCGAGGTACGCCTCAGTCGAACGGCGTATCTGGGTATGAATGATGACAATAACTTATGCAGATGTCAATATTTTTCAAAAGCCCACTCGCTTGTGTGTGTCAGGATATTCAGGCTCAGGAAAACCTGTTCAGTAGCAATCGTGATTAATTAGTACTTAAATCATTTCGACCAGATAGTAATATCAGGTGCAGACTATTTTCTCGTACAACCACATGCAAAAATTTTGTTTCATAAGGGTGAAGTTGCGTTTAACCCATTATCTCGTAAGCCCAAAGGAAATAGATTATACATATACGACGACATAATGGTATGCTCACAATCTCTAAAAATACTTGCGGATGTCTTTGGCAAAGGGCGCCACTCAAACGTAAGCTCTATATACCTAAATCAGTCCTTATTCCATGCAAATCCCGTTCATAGACCAATTGCCTTGGATTCCAATCATTTTGTGATTCTATGGTTGCGTGATTTGAATCAGCTACGTTATTTTGGAAAGACGTTTCTTGCAAGCGATAGAAATTAATATTTTATTGATATATACCGGAATTTCGTCTAGCAAATCCAATAAGGACAAATAATGATTGACTTTAATCAGACCAACGACATCATTTTGCTAGTATAAACCAATATTGTAGGCCCAGAGTTTGAAAAGGCTTCAGTGCTATAAAATATAGAGCTTGCAAGATTTGCGATTAGTATCGAATTAGAACGGAGAACGTGTACTGTAACCCGGCAAGTGTCGGCTCCTATTCAAGTTGGAAAGTCTTACATCAAAGCTGTTCAGCAATTAAACCATTCACTAGATTGCAAGATATTGAAATATATCTATAAAGCTCGGACATTTATACAAGCTTCAAGCATGCTCCATTAAAATTCAGTACGCGGATCTTTATGTATGCAGCCCCAGGCGGTATTCTATGTGTAGATATAGCTTATATGAAGCAGTCTGCACCCAAAAATAATGAAATTAGGTGTGGGGAATAAAATCCACAATGCCGCGTCGGAGGAAGTAAAATTGTAAACTGTATATTGTTGGAATCATCTAGTTCAGTACGACGTGGACATCTGGAGTTTTGGGATGTATGGTTTGTGACAATGGTCCTTGATTTTCCCTTTCTCATCCTTTTCTCAACTTCCAATGGTGTTCCCGCTTTGTGCTGCCTCCTTTATGTTTTCCTTCTGTCGTATAGAGTAAAAGACCAAGGTATTTCCCTTCATCTTGGAAATACATCGTTCTAACATTTTCTAGTAGTTCAATGCATATTATAGTTTTTTATTATAATATGATTGAAAAATGGTAATACAGCGTACATGGTAGTTGTTGTAGTTTGAAGTAAACCCCCTTGTGTTGAAATGTCCTGAGGTTAAGTACGTAATTCTTGACGCCAGCCTGCGGGTACTTGGAAGGCGGTAACCGCTTTGGTTACTAGCCTAGGGCCGGCATTGCGTTCCGAACAATGACAAGTGTCGGTTGTTTAATTTTGGTGCTCTCCCAGGATGTAACTACTCGTCTATGAATACTCCCAAACCTTTGACTTGACTCGAGACTAGAACAGTTGAGTGACTGTAGCGGTAGAAAGAACCAACATGAGTTAGGTAGATTTATCAGCTGTAGTTACACTGTAGCATTTAACTACAATACATGACAGCGTATCGAAGAGAAGATCATCGACGTCACTGAGGTGCCCACACGTGAGAAATCCCGCCAAATCAAAGTAAGTTTCACAATATAATAGTAATGATATGTATCATAGCGATGTGTCAATCACATTCAAGAGTGTGTGATATAATATATGTAAAGGTCTGTAAAGTGTGCAAACGGAGAGAAAATAATTCCCTACCTGAGATACTTATTATTCGCTATTGACATTTACAGCAGATATCTCTATGTACGCCCCCTAAAAGCTTTAACCGCACAACATATGATCCCCGCATTTGATTCAATTCTAAATGAACTAGTATGGTCAAGCCCTCGGTTATGTTCAGATGGGGGGTCAGAATTTTCAAACCGTTAGATGAAAGCGTATTTAGCTAGCACCAATGATAAATTATACCATACCGTCAATAAGATAATAAAATCAGCCTTAGCGGAACGCGTGATTAAGACGGTCAAAATAAAATTGACTAAATATATGCACAATACAAAGACGCAGCGCTATAAAGATATATTAGAAGACGAAGTCTACAGCTTAAACATGACCCCTCACGCGGGCTTGCATGGTCTGATCCCTTCTCACGTTTATCTGATGGATGACCCTAAAGAAATGTAGGCATTATAAACTGAAATTTATGAATGGGAGCGCAACCGCATTAAAAATCTCATTACACAATTAAAGATCGGAACGTACGTACGTGTGCAGAGCTCTGATCCATCTATAAGCACATTCAGACGAGGGTACGACCCTCAATTTACACGCGAGGTTTTTAAAGTGACTTGAGTCAATTCGCAACATTACCTAATAACATGCGAGGTTATACCTCTTGACGTCAGAAAACCTATCAAGGGCTTATTCTACAAACAAGAATTATCTGTATGTTCAAAACCTGATACTTACTCCATTAAAGTCTTGAGAACACGAAAAAGGAGTGGGGAAAAAGAGCTATACACACAGTATTTTAGATTACCCTGGAAGTAAATCTGTATGTATAAAAGCAGGAGACGTGGTTAAATAATGTCAGGAAAAGATACGCTTACAAGAAAGTTAGCATTCAACAAGAAATTACATAAATTAAAACCTTCAGAACGGTCGCAGGTAATAATGAAACGATCGCCGAAAGAGATCAATATTATAGCTGAGATATTTAAAAATTAGTTCACATGCAAACTCAAGTGTGATAAATATACTAGTTATAGAATCAATAAATTTAAAGGGTTAGTAAAATTGTTAGCCGAAATTGAGGGTTAAAGGTATGTCCGAGGGTAAAAGTAAACTCTTATCGTCCATTCGAGGGGATTCCTTTTAAGACTTTTGATTCCGGCAGCTGTTACGTTATTATCTAAGGTTGTTAATAGATTATCAAGTCTACTTCTCCGTTTCCCAATCCCAAATGGGGAAACTGAAGCCAGATGAAGTAAATCAACAAGGCATGATGGAGAAACTGAAATCCGAGGGTCACGTGTAAGGTGCTGCAGTTCCTTCAAGTATTTCACCCTCCGTTTTAGGTGAGCATACAAATAAATATCGGACCGGAAGATTAGACGAAAGATCATCAAATATGCTCAACCTAAAATCCTCACCGGAAATTGCTCTACGCTTCTATAATTACCTTACTGGGTTATATCAAGGGAGTATAGCCACTAACAAACTTGAACCTATACCAGAAGTGCAAGATTCCATTAAATCAGATGATGCGATTGAAATATTTTCTGCAGGTTTGCCACCTACTACCAAAAGTCTTGTGCCTGGCCTGGTACATTTTATTCGGAATAATTCCCCCGTTGGTATATCACCAGAATGGCTTCGCCCATACGTACCAGCTAGAGTACATCAAGTTGATTTATAAAAACCAAGTCTCGTGAATCAAACTATAGTTTCTCAGGGGGTCAATGCTCTCATCCAATCCTTCCTAGACTCAATGCCTCAGGCCTTCTTTCATAAAATAAGTTATTATTTAAAAAATATGAGAATGAGGAACTCGACCGAATCTGTGATTCATTACAATAGTCACGGGAGCGCATCACTCGTCACGTCGCAGCACTAATCAGAAGAAAATGCGATGAACAAATGCTTAAGCAAAAACAATACACATTATAATTGATAAATGCACTGAATTTCACGCCTAAGAAATATTTATCAAACACATAAATGTTAATACACACTTATATCTCACCTGAGATATCAAAATCCACAACACACTGACACAGCGCACATATGTATTTCCACCTACCTGGGAATGACTCTTGACTGTTGCGGGTTAGGCTAACTCCTTCACGTTATGTACTCACACTTGACAGAAAAACTGTGACGTCACGCCCAGGCCTTCTCACGATAACCAGAATTGTCCTGGCTTCCCCCATGGGGCACCATCCGTAGAGACGTATAGAACCCGCATACTACGATGCGACACCTAGTAGAATGAAGTATATAAAGGAAGGAAAATACATATTTTCCCGATTATACACCATGGAACGAGATGTACATTTATGTGTGCGCTATACTTGCATTTAGTTTACTATGTCTACTTACAGATGTACATTTATGTATGCGTCATAATTGCATTTAGTTTACTATATCTACTTGAAATAATATCGATAAGTACTAACAAAGCAACTCAAGCCATGTAAACAGTACCCATGAATTACATGATCTCTTTAATCGTAATCATATAAGACTTTTATCACCGACTCCACATGCTGTTTGAATACATCTAAGAATGCATCGATTTACATGCACTCGCCGTATCCTCAATACCAATTTATGATATGGCAAGACAATTCCTCTAAGAATAACCGATTGTATTCAAATTATTTTAAAGACCACCTGTGGGAAACATCTCTCATACCTTGCCAACTAAGACATTCCATTGGTAACCCTTGTGTGTGTTTCGATAGTAAAGGAACCCTGGTGTCGTGGTTGGCATTCCTGAGGTGAGGGTAGGGAAACCCCCCCATTTCATCCCCGACCTTCCTGACCGCTGTACTCCGTTTTCTTCTAGACGTGTGAAATTGAGACTAAAGTAGTATGGGTCAATGATAATGAAGTAATGCAAGCAAGTATCGAATAAAATAAATATCTATGTAGAAGATGATGAGGCTATTATAGTGCAGTAGCTAGATATAATCTTTCGAGTGGAAGCGTTAAGCCATGGTCGGAACCATGTAAGCTAATAAGCCTACCAACGCCATCATTAGATGGCGTTGTATGCCGAAAAGTTGGCTCCCCCAATCTTATGGGGGAGTGGTTGCTTTCGAACTGTGAGTGAACACGGACGTGTGAGGTCGCAAGGTCCAACTAAATGGATAATGATCCCATCTTCATGAAAACGATAAGTTATTGACTAAGCGAGACTAGTTATCAATCAGTGACGTAGTGATAGTTGTAGACTAACCTACTACGAGGTAGGGAATTAAGGTAGTTTAATTATAGAAAAATAGCAACTCCCATGACTTATTATTTTCGGACAACCAAGATGGCCGCACATTTAACCATAAAAACTTGAAGATAATTGATTAATCACTCGATTAAGATACAAATGCCCCCAATATCCGCCAGTCTGGATTTGGTGTTAAAGTTCTAAAGGTTTGAGATCTTCCGATCCCATTCATAATATGTTCAATATATGTAGTTGAAAATAAATCCTAGGATGATGTTAAAGGAATTAAAAAGGACGGGCAAATGATCGAAGGTGAAGAAGACCCGACCACATGGTCCTTTCAAAACGCATTAATGTTTTACAGAAACGGCAACTCTGGATTGCAAATTGTTTAAATAGGACAGAAGTTGGCTCCTCAAGACAATTTGTAGTTCAGTTATTGCAAAAAGACTGCTATTGACCATCCGATTTGAATTTAAAGTCAAATTCAAATTGGATGAAGCCAGAAAGAAGTTAAATAGCATCACTGTTGAGTGGAAAATATACAAATAGGACAAAAGTATTCCCTCAGAATATTTTGTGCTCTCCAGGATGATAAAACAAAGCTATTGATCACCCAATTTGAATTGGAAGAAATTATCTGGGGGAGGTTAAGAAGTTTTGATGTCTTCTTGGCATGCAAAATTGGCATGAATAAAGCAAGAGTGTCCATAAGTTTTTTTTGTGACATTTATGATTACAGTTTGTGAAGACGCACGTTATGGGACAAGGTAAGTCCTTATTTAAAAATAATTTGTGAATTTGAAGTGTGCAAGATTTCTTAAAGTAGCTGCATTGTACCATTGTAGCAAAGAAGTGACTTCGCAAATTAACTGAGAAGGACAAAGTAATCCTTGAATTGAATTGCATTGTTTCATGATAGCAAAGAAGTGACTTTACAATTTAACTGAAAAGGACAAAGTAGTCCTTGAGTTGAATTGCATTGTTTCTTGATAGCAAAGAAGTGACTTTACAATTTAACTGAAAAGGACAAAGTAGTCCTTGAGTTGAATTGCATTGTTTCATGATAGCAAAGGAGTGACTTTGCAAATTAACTGAAAAGGACAAAGTAGTCCTTGAGTTGAATTGCATTAATTCATGACTGAAAGGTGACAATTTTACGGTAAACAATTCTCAAGAACTGCGGCAGGAGTGATTGACAAATAACAGACGTTATTGTTGCCAGTCTATTCTTGCTAGTTTTTTCTGAGAGTTTTTAAATCTGAAAATTAGTTACCAGGTATAAGATTGTGGACAAATAAATATTGTTTTTAAGATGACTAGAGGCGCAGAATTTCAGCGACTGGTGGCTTTGCGTGCCCGCTTGTGAGGCAAAGTCACTAAGATAAAGAACAAAATTGAAGCGTGTTGTGAACATGTCCCATTAAGTGAGGCAGAAAATCTAGACAAACTGACTTGCTATGTTACCACTGCGGGAACATGTCTAGAGGAAGCGCATGCACTGCATAGGCAGATGCTTGTAGAAGTTAAAGGGATGATAACATTCCTCAAGAAGATAAAATTCAAATCGAGGATGCAAATGGTGATTCATTGGAACCCTTGAACATCACTCTAGCAAAGGTCAGAAGATTAAGGATGGAACTGCAGCCAGCACCAAGTAGTGAAGCTGCTGCATCAGTAAGCAATTCTTCCCTAAAAAGTATGAGTCAAGCTACCTACTCTAGAGATGCTGGACTTTAGTGGAAACATACTCATGTTCACCTCATTCTGACAAAGTTTCAGAACCGTCCATGAAAATGATGAACTGGAACCTTCTGAAAAGTTTCAATTCCTGCAAAGCAAGTTGAAGGGCGCTGCAAAAAATAAACACTGGCTGGGTTTGTTCCAACAAATGAGTCCTACCCACTAGCAGTTGCAATGCTGAAGAAGCTGTATGGGAACGAAGATCGCATAAGGATGGCACATTTGGATGCACTTGATGATCTTCCAGTTCATGCTGATTCAACTTCATCTCTGCAAGAGTACAGGCACAAGGTGGAAGTAAATCTTTGCCATCTGAAGACAGCAGGAGTAGACCTCAATGACTGCAGGCACTGTTCCTCAATAACAGCACATCGGATCTGGCGCAAACTACCGTCAAGGATCAAAGAAGCCTGCAGTAGGGGCAGAGACCCAGATGCTGCATGGAGTTTGGCAGAATTCCGAGACGCACTCGTGTCTGAGATCACTTGACTTGAGAACTGCGAGACTGACTTCAAGCCACAAGTAAACGGAGACCGGAAGCCAAACTATCAAGGAAGTTCAAGGAGCAATTCCAATGGAAACCATTCCAAACCACCTGATGCAAACTACGGAGGACCCCAGTCAACTGTGGGATCCTTTCAAGTAGGAACATCAGGATGCACATTTTGTGCTGAAGATCATTCTCTCCATCGCTGTACAAGGTATGAAACAAATGAAAAGATAAAAACTCGGGTATCAGAATTGAGGTTGTGCTTCAAATGCCTGAAGTGTGGTCCCCGTTCTGCCCTGAGAAGGCACCATTCTGTAAGAACTGCAAGATCACCGGACGTCACGGCGCACTCTGCTTCAAGAGAAACAAAAGTAGGCGAAGTGATGACAAACTAACATCAAACAATGCAGAGTCTACAGCTGCACCAGCTGCCAGTTCTGTGGGAAACGCTCCCACTAGTGTAGCTACAGTGAATGCACTGGCAGCTGGGTGTGGTAAGGTGACCGCCCTACCTACAGCTTTGGTTAGTTTGAAAACAATGGATGGTGTAAAACATGTGAGAGCCCAGTTTGACCAAGGGGCTCAGAGATCCTTCATCAAAAAAAGAAATCTTGAGGGATGATGACACTACATGTCGACACACCACCCTGACAATTGACGGTTTCAACAGCAAAGGAACTGAAGAGGTGTATGACATAAAGAATGTCACCATAGAAGTGTCAACACATGAGAACATCTCCCTGGAAATGATAGAAGTCGACACTTTGGCTGAAAGGCTTAACATGAGTGGAGTCAGTGAACTAGCCACTCGCCTCAAAGCCAAGGGAAGAAACTTGGCTGACAAGTTTGAAAATACAGTCCACTACCCAGTTGATATGCTCATTGGAGTAGATCATTACTATGATTTTGTTTTTCCTGAAAAACAGGATGAAGAAATTACAATAATATTTTCAAAGTTAGGAGACCTACTGTCAGGTCCCATAAATGAATTTCAAGGTAACACTCAAATCAATGTGATAACTGCACTTAAGGTAGCAGTGTCAGACAAAGAAGCAGAAAAGGATGTTGACCTATTGTGGCGTTTGGACACAATAGGGATATCACCGGAAGAAACACACCCGGATGATAAGGCGGCTCTAGAGCAATTCAACAACAGCATCCGATTTTCAGATGGCAAGTATGTGGCCAGGTTGCCATGGGAGGCGGCTCATCCCACACTGACAATCAATTATCGTTGACCCAAGGAAGGCTGGTGAGCAATCTAAAGCGTCTACGGAAAGAACCTGAACTGTTGAAGCACTATGACAGTGTTGTGCAAGAGCAACAACAAAGAGGATTCATCGAAAGAATATGTGACATGAAACCACCAGATGCATGCCACTACCTACCTCACCATGCTGTGAAAAAGGAATCTTCAACGACACCGTTGAGGGTGGTTTTTAATTGTTCAGCAAAACCACATAATGATGCAGTAAGTCTAAATGATTGTTTGTACCCAGGACCATCCATGGTCCCAGAGTTACCTCAGATGTTGATGCGATTCAGACTGGGATCACTAGCTGCCTGTTCTGACATT
>SDVV010038023.1:0-10776 GCA_016164225.1 Gammarus roeselii
TATACAGCAACTGTACCAGCTTCACTCAACTCATATGTTCACATTGTATCATATGTTTGTAAAGTCTATCATTCAGTAAGATGACTTCTAAACACCAGGTTGCTGCAAGTGTGTTATTATGAGCAGAACATCGTCTTAATTGGGGGCTGTTGATGAAGCCATACGAAACTGCTTCATATTAACTCATTGCAGCCCCCAAATGGATCTCCCTTATCGCAATCATTGGCGTCAACAACTGAGCAAATATCCAATTAGCGTTCCGTTACGGCTTGTTCTGAGTCAACAGGTCCATGCGACACGCAACAAGGCAAGTGCTGCAAGTGTCAAGCGAAGTCGTTCGCCAGGCAATAGACTCATTTCGTTTAAATTGCGGCATTGATGTGAGCTGCAACGTCCTTAATTGAAATGAATACACGATTGAAAAGCACCTACCATATTCATACTGTACTTGAAGAGATGATCGGCAACGACCTTCTCATTATGTCGTAATTAACTAACCTTTCTACGCGGATAACAGATACTTTTTGATTTCCTCGTGTTCATTAACCGTTGTGTTCTCATTTACTGCAGTAAACAAAGGTGCACGTTCACCAAATTGGAAGTCAGAGTTCATTGAACGTGGTTTCGAATCCCCCAGTCTCTTGATCGGAGGTTGTAATGCCAACTCAGGCGTTCGTCAGAAGACAGCAAGGTCCCGGGCACCGATCAAAAGACTTACAGTCATCAAAACACAACCAGCCAATTCTTCCCCTGAGAGATGATGCATCGGATCTTGGGTCCTTTGCTGTCACATTAGCCTGTTTAAGCCTGATCTTCTTCATTGATGTGTCCCGACCTCATGAAACCTGTCATGCTTCAGTTGGTGCGTTTTTGACTGATGAGACTAATGGTGGCTTGATCTCATGAATGCTTGGTGCTGTCGACTGCTCGGCCTCTGGGCGGCTCAACTGTTGTGTGGTTGTGCATGTGAATTGCCACGACTGGTGGCATAGGATACTTGTTGTTGTACTTGCTTTAGAGTATTTCGTACGTATGTCCTGGTGTTGACTAAATAGAGCAATATGAGGAGTGTTGCCTGATGAGTGCGAGCCGAGGAGTGTCGGGATGGGTGATGTGCGAGGCTGATGCAGTAACCTAGAAGCAAACTATAATAATATGAATAATAATTTATATAAATATTATGAAAGGAATATTACTCTTCATTTAGCTATTCGATGGTACTGTAATGGTTTCAAAGAAACAAGCCTAATAAGGTAATCCAAACCATACCATCCAAATTGCGCACGCTAAGAACAATCGTGTAGTCAGTAAGAGTAACATCCACGACAACATCGTACAAGGTCGTGACAAGCGTGCCATCGCATGCACGTAGATATATTCTCTGTCTCCTTCCTACGTGGGGACACGCATAAAGAAACACTATACTGGAGAGCTAAAGTATATAACAAAATATGTCCAGCGCCACATAGTAGCCCAATTAACAGCACCACATAGCAGCCAACATGTCGTAGTCAGAGGATAATATGGCATCAACAAACATTCAATTTTCGCAGTATGAAAAAGCGAGCATGATTTGGACAATATTTGTAAGGATACCTGAAACTTCCAACACCAGCAGTATTCCGTTCCATCTTTTGGTTATGGTCATATTTTGTATCTCTCACTTCTACATATGGTCTCCAGGAGGTAATTCTTAGAGTTTGGAATTCGCTCCTGAAGGCTGTATGCACTTTCGTGCTCGTACTTTCAGGCAGTCAAAATCACATTCTGAGAAATAAATAGCTAACACTCGACTCGTTCTTCTTTGGGCACCAACCAGTCTCCTAAATATTTCACTGTGTGCTACTCGTAGTTTGCTCATAGTAAATATTCAAAATAAACACCGATATGAGTTTCAGTAGATGGGAAAACAGAACGGTTGAAAAATACATTACTTTACAACCTTTGTACAAAAAAAAATCTCTTATAAGCTGATTTTCCACTTAATTTAATTCCCGTAGTTGTTTAGGCATATGTATTATTAGATGTTCTAAGTGTAAGAAAATGTGTACATTCTCCAGCGAGGTCCCGTTCAGCACACCATCTGTTCTGAACTGAAACCTCTGGTTGGATAGCGTCACTATCATTTACTTGTACTCCTTTCTTAGTTTCGTTGCCTCAATCTCGCATTGGAAGAGCATTCGCAGAACATTGACTGAGCATTGACAGAGCATTGGCAGAACATTGGCAGAGCATTGACAGAGCATTGTCAGAGCATTGGCAGAGCATTGGTAGAGCATTGGCAGAGCATTGACAGAGCATTGACAGAGCATTGGCAGAGCATTGACAGAGCATTGGCAGAGCATTGCCAGAGCATTGACAGAGCATTAGCAGAGCATTGACAGAGCATTGACAGAGCATTGCCAGAGCATTGACAGAGCATTGACAGAGCATTGCCAGAGCATTGACAGAGCATTGGCAGAGCATTGGCAGAGCATTGGCAGAGCATTGGCAGAGCATTGACAGAGCATTGACAGAGCATTAGCAGAGCATTGACAGAGCATTGACAGAGCATCGGCAGAGCATTGCCAGAGCATTGCCAGAGCATTGACAGAGCATTGACAGAGCATTGGCAGAGCGTTGACAGAGCATTGGCGGAGCATTGGCAGAGCATTGGCAGAGCATTGACAGAGCATTGGCAGAGCATTGGCAGAGCATTGGCAGAGCATTGACAGAGCATTGGCAGAGCATTGACAGAGCATTGACAGAGCATTGACATGTGGGGCAAGCAGAACCATGTTGTCGGCAGAGCTAATATCGTTAAAAAAGCAACGAGAATGTGACGCTCAACACGTTGAGAGATGTCGTTTGGGCAATTTACAAACACATTGAATATGGGAGGCGAAAAGGTTTTGATATTGATCTTTCCCATCGTACTACAAATTCCTGCAGCTGGCACCAAGGCTTCATCTGTCCATCGTACTACACATCCATGCAGCTGGTACCTACGCTTAAAAAGATTAACGAGGTGAATTTGCGCCCTCGTGTGTCAAATATTATTTTAAGCCCCAAAAAATCAAGAAAAATTGGCATCCCTTCACTACCAAGTAATTAATCGTTAGCTTGGACGTAGAGAAAGGCGATTTCAGTTTGGCAGGACGGATTTGAACTGGACCATGCATGGATACCTCCCCTGGTATAGCGTCATTCCAAACAGCATTACCATTTTCGAATTTCTTGACGGTGGTTCTAAGTTTCCATTTATAAACACAACCAATATCATCATTCCGATTGAGTGCCTCATTAAAAAAAAGCGAGTCACCGTCGTTGTTGACACTGTTGATCACACAATCAAGATGGTCACGCTGCATGTCGGAATATTTACCTCCAATGCTATAGCATGCACTCATTGAAAGCAGACCTCTTATCGGTTCTAGATTTTTTAGCTTTTCAGAAGTCAATCATCGGAACACAAATTATTTTTAATACAATCTAGCTTTACGCAAGTCATCCTCACGCGTTTTCCTACAGTAACGTTATGTGTACCAATCGGCATTATTTAGAGAGCCTTTTTTCATTGTTACTGAGGCCAGCTTGCGGTTGCCCATCACATCGCCATAGCAAATAAGCCAAATACTTGTTCCACTCCCGTGTTCTATGCAATGGTGGGACGGCAGGATGGTGTCGGCTTGCAGGTAAGACAAGACTCCGTCGATGGTGAGAACGGGCTTGTGTTTGGGGAGCGTGTGGGTAAGTGGTTGTGGGCTCTTCACTGCACTAAAGACACTTTTGAACTATAATTCCTTAACACACGCGTACGGACACTAGCAGAGTGATGAAGGTGCCAGGTATTGGTACCCACTCACATAGCAAAACGGTGGTGCTCCGCAAGGACACCGGTCAGCATCGATTTAACTAAAATAAACATCAACAAGCTCATGTCAAAATTGTAGGTCGGTGGCTCTCTCCTCGGGTGCTGATATGGGTTGTTTCGAACATCATCGTTAAATGTTATTTTCTAATGCAACCTTTTCCTTTCTTGATATTTAATTACAGAAGTTACACAGGTACGTGATGCTGTCTTTGACGTTCTATTTCAAATTAATCTCTTTCGTATCATATGGCAACAAAGTTTGAGCTAAGAGGCCTGATGTTGTCTATAAATACCGGTAAATTTTTGTCATAACTTTTCAATCATTTGTTATAGGAATCATTATCAAAACACAATTGATCTAGCTTTTTGTACACTTGCGTTGATATTTTGGTCGAACTGTGAAAACCTCTTTCGCGTTTCATAATTAGAGATGCAAGGGTGAAACAACGACTCCGTCTTGACAGTCTTACTTGAAACGACTCCTCTCGACTCAGTCTTTCATGAAAAAACTAAAATGGTTATCCTACAGCGACACGTATAATTAAAACTCACATTTCTAAGAGATGAGACGTTCAGCTTTATAGGGTAAAAAAAAAAAACGCAGCAAGAACACAACAAGGCACACACTGCACTGCATGTGTACTCTAAACTCGTGAACAGCTGAGCACAAATAAGCAAGGGTGGTGACTCATGATTCAAGCGACTCACCCAGCAGCTGTCCTAGTTCCATAGAGAGGTGAAATCCCGCAGACTCATTATGGGGTCAGATAAAGTATGGTGCTTCCCTATATTTCATTACGTACACTATAAAATACTTGGTTGAACTCCTGGGACTTGTGAGTCGCTGCCAATGCAGCAATGAGTTGAAATCTAAAAAACCTAAATTGAATATCTAAAAAAAATATATTCTTGGGGATACAAAAAAGTGTTTTATTCATCTCGTGTCCCAATTACCATCAAATGGCAAATGTGCTTTGAATCCTGTTAAAAAAAATTGAAATCAAGAAACTGAAAATAAACTGATTTTTTTTTCATTTTTATTCTTATGTTGAACTTTGAATGCGACTCATCTTTTTTGCTTGGTTGGTCTATAACTCGGAAAAATAAGTGATATTACACATCGCAGTTCCTTCAAAGCGATGCCAATTTCAATTTTTCAGCATCGCATGAGAGTCAACAGTACATTTTTTTATCTACTCGTACAGCATGAGGCGCTTTTTGAAACGCGCTTTGTAACATCCAAATGACTTCAAGAAGAGAAAGTAAACTTTATTAAAAGTCAGTTTCTGAAAATTACTCCTAATATTGTAGGATTTTAATTGATAACCTTCTATCACATAAAACAATTCATCACATATAACATATCATCACTCAATCACACTCTATCGTTTATACCAGACTACTCTAAGACCCCATTTTCCTCCAACGTTTCCCACATGTGGTCTTGGCGATTCGGTCCTGTCGCTCTCAGCCCAGCATTCCAATTACTCAATATCTGGAGAGATTTCCTCGAATGAAATCGCCTCAGCTTAGCTGTTTACTTATTCAAAGGATCCTCTGGCTTCATGCAAATTAATTTAACATCAAATAAAGTGAGAAATTTAGTTTGTACTAAAATGGTCATTTGCGAGTGAAAGTTGGCCGGCTATAGAATTATCATGAAACTCCTCCAAAAAGGTTGTAAAGCGATCTAAGAAATAAAAGCAACCTGAAAGAAACACAAGTCAAAAGGCTGAAGAATATATTCTAAGGTCAAGCAGTTTCTGAATGCAATGGCTTCAGAGTTTATACAGATTTTAATAGTTTTAAGCTCAGAAGTTGCCAATTCATATCCTCGTATTTTCCAACATTGTGTTTTTCCACTGAATGAGTCCGAATATTTTTCGATATTTTGCCATACCGTAATCTGTTTCCGTTCCGGTCCGGATAACTTTTCACTGCGCAAAACTGAAAAGGAGTTTTAGACAACAGGTTGAGGACTCCTGGCATTTAGCGATCCCTCCTGTTCATTGTTTTGATGTTTTTCAATCAATGAAGCTTCTGGGAGGAAGAAATTTACTTCTAGTCTATGCAAAATGCAGTGCAGTATTATGCTATCCAAGGATCGGAACATTGTTCGAATTTCTTTTCGCTACACGGCATAAAGTTTACGTATTGTGCCGTGTAAGTAAATTAATGAAAGTGTTTGTATAGCAAATAAAGAGCTTCATGTAATGCCACTCTACTGTGTCGTGTCACTTAGTATTGCGGTAGTTAATATCGAATCACAGTTGCATACGTTTCTAATATTTAAGCCTTACTTGAGGGCTTATAATGTACTTCGTGCAAAAACAATATAATGTGAACAAATAAAAGTGCAGTTGCTTCGATGGAAAGGGCAGTGGCTTCCATCGATCCTTTAAGAAGTTTGAACACGTCTATTGTCGTCTCTGCGCAAATTAGTTTAATCAATTTAGTGGATATGCTGAATACAGGAACTGATTGGCAAAACGAAGAAGATTGGGATAATGGCAACTATGGTAGCTATGCAATACATTTCCACATTGGGATTTTGATAGAAGGTAAATAAGAAGACAGTGTCATGTAACAGCAGATGTGTATTTGTTATTATTATTAGACAAATGAGAAACTGTGAGCAAGGACAACTATAAAAAGACCCATTAATTGAAAAGTCTCTGATCTCCATAATGAGTGTTCTTTAGTTTCAACGCCCTCTGCTGGGATCTGAGGCTTATTTGCCTATGAATGGGTTCGGCGACAAAATAAGACATATTCAGAAAAAAAATTAATGTTGTGTTTCCAGGTTACTCGAAAGGTGCATCAATGAGGCCAAATGCAGTTCATTTAGATACAAAAACTGAGTATATAGACAGTGTGTAAATGAAGAAAGCATTTTATTACATAAACCTATTGGTATACTAAAGTTTATTGTAGATATACCTACACTTAATGTTTCTTTGACTACATGAATATAAAGTTTCTCATTGTTGTGCAATGTAGTCAAACTTGTACTGCTTCTATAAATATATTACCTCCTTAATACATTTATACATTTAAATTTCATAAGGTCATTTCTCGTTTCAATTTCCATCATCCATACCTTAGTACATACATAGAACTGCACCTAAATGCTACATGTGCCGTAATGGTACATGTTCCTGCACTCCAAAAGGAGGGTTGACACCTTCATGATGTCACATCACAGTGTTTGAGGTTAACGAGTGGAGGGCATGTTGACATGACCTAGTAAACTGGCAGGCTAAATTAAGTAGGTGTTTTAAAAAGTAGTTAATAAATTATGATTATAAAGAATTGAAACTATAGTTGCATTTAATTACTTAATAATCTCGATGAAAGGTTACCAATAAGATGATAACAATATTAAAAAAAATAGTTTCATCATAAAGTTGGACAAACACCCCTAAAAACTTCAAGGTGCACTAGATTTCATGCCATCGAGATTCTGTTTACAATTTGAGTTCAACTATGGGCTCTTCACTTCTTGCACGCTGATTGGGAACCCACTAACAACGGGTAGAACAATGCTCAGAAATGGTCCTTGAATGGGTCGGAAGAAGTGTTGCATGAAGGTAAACTCCCCCGAGATCGAAGCAATTCTACATACATCCAACAATTGTGCTTGTCAATGAACCTGCATTGTTTTCAAATAATCGTAACTAGAGATCGAAATATGTCACAAGCTCATATACTCTAATGAATCTGTGAGTGATCGATGGCGATATTTGTTTAAAGAGATCTAAGCAAATCGATGTAAAAGGGATTGAGAACCGCAACGATGATTGTGTTTCCTTTCAATGCTGCATCAGACTAATCAGTGTTGAGAGGGAGAAATATCGTGGATGTAATCATGACGGACAAATAGTTGATTGGGAGCATGCATTTCAACGATAAGAGGTGAGAGCACCTCTCTATATTAAAAGTCATTCACTAATAATTTTATACAATTATTCTGCTGCTCATATTGTCGTATTATGATTGACGATATTTTTTGAACGATTTATAGAAGGATTCATTGATATTGAAATACACGTCAACAATATACTTTCAGAAGATCACATGATTTTTAGGAGTTACATACGGTTGACAATTTGAAGCAAATATTTATATTATACTGTTATAGTCGTGTGTTTGATCGGTCGATATTTATTGGCACTGCAGACTAGCGTATCCAACAATTTAAACTTTGGAGAATATGCAACATTTCTAATATACCCGGGATCAAAACATAGTAAGCACCCAAAAGGGAAATTCTCTTGATATTATGGAAAATCATTCCTTATTTACGCATTGCCCCACTCTTTTATTCATTCGGCCAGCAGTAGAAGTTCAATTGAGTGCGGCGGTCAGAGTAAACTTCCATCCATTCGTACATCACATCCCGAACTCAGGCGATGAGCTTCTTTTCCCTCTAAAGCGCCATCTGAACAATTTCTGAACAGAACCCAACCTTTTTTTTATCGAGTTCATTTTCAGTTCCAGGTGGGTTCTCTTAGCAAAGAAAGTTTAAGGGTCCCAGGGCTCTTCACACGGCGAGGTAGGTTTTTATTAGCATGAATTACATGGAAATATCTCTGAAATGAATTTCATGATAGGCGGTAAAATTCGGTCGCTTTTCTGGGCTCGGCCAATAACACTGAGATGGGAACTACGAAGGTATTTTCGAGGACCAACTAGGTCGAACTATCATTGCGTTTATTTGCCCAGGAATGCCGAGTATATATTTCTTCTGGCCTGAAACCTCTAGAAAAAAAGCAATAGTATCATGTTCAGAACTGAGTTGGAGATTTTCTTCTAAATAACTTTGCAGTTTCATAAATTGGACTTCAAGGACAAACTTGTGAAATTCATTTCGTCAACTGCAATACTGTTCTACTCTTTTATGGAAAGCTCCAGGACTGATAAAGTGTTGTAGGGCAGCAACCATCGAAATCAAATCGTTCAGCCCAGTAACCAGTATTGGGCAATGGCGAGTCTCACAAAAAGGGCATGCGGCGGTCAAACACACTTTGTGGCAGGAGTGAGGTCAGAGATCAGTGTCAGCAGTAGGGCCCAAAAGCTTTCGCTGATTTTCCCCCGTTTCGTCATTGTTGTCGGCCCCATCCACACCCACAACTATGGTGATGCAAACAAACTTACAAATCTCTGATTTTTATGGGAGACCCCCGAATTTGCATTAATTTGTAATGAAAACACTATGTGATTTTCTTTATGTCAAACCATTTATGATATTTAAGGGGAGTGCAAGCTAATTGAAACTTGGATCGTTTACAAATTTCGGTTTTCGATAGACCGATAGGTAAGTGGGCAAGTAACGTCCATCCGGTAGTCACAAAGATACTGCCAACAATAATCATGGTCCCCCTCTGTTTATGCTGGAGGCAATGTTGAAGGATGGTTGTGGGTTCAGTGCATTGTTCACTAATTGTCACTAAAAAGAATGACTAGACGCACAACAGATATCTCTGGATGATAGGTCAACATATCAAAAATTTTAATACAAATGTTCTGATATTAATGAGAAAAGTTAGTTCTTCATTGATGCATTATAAAAATGTTTGACAAAATACCATAGCGAAGCGCTACCATCTATCATTAATGACGTGTTATAGGTGTGGCAAAGATCAGGAATACCAACCGCCCTGCAATGTGAAGTTGTGAAAAAATCAAATAAACCGTGTATGAAATGGAAATCGCTAATGAAAGCAATGGATTGAATTTTGAAGTCCTGAAAACATAAAGAGAAAATGCGAAGAAAAAAATGGATGATGACACAGGCAAGGAGACTGCCAATGCAGTCTATTTAACATATGAGATCATAGATATGAGCTACGGCACAACTGCACCAAACACCGGTCGTAGGAAAGGATCTCGTGTATTAATTGACCCAAAAAAAGAGAAAGATTTGTTGTGGAGTCCTTGTCGATATCTTTCCTTGAAATCACAATAAAAGAAGTTATATCCACTTCAATGCCAGTTTCATCAGGCTCTGACTTTAAATTATACCAGAGATGAAATAAAAAATGCAATAAAATACGATAAATCAGACATGTACCCATAAATGGCACCAAAAAAAATCATTCAATTTGCTGCAGGGAAACTAAATGGAGATCAGCCTCTCCGGGATTACATAGAATTATTGGAACTGGCAATCAGCTTGTTCTTCGGTACTCTAAAAATTAAATTAAATAAAAAAACTAGTGCTCACCCCATTTATTCTATGAAAATCTGGATGTTCAAAAGTCAGTTTCAAATAACAGTTATGGATGAAGAAAATTTAAAAATTAATGCTCCCTGCCCAGTGAGTGCTCCAGTAAATGATCTTGGTCTTCTCAAGGATCTTAATAGCTACAAAAGCACAATATTGAACAAATAACAAATGTCGTAAGAGTTAATTGCAATGGCCTTCTTTGATGATGAAGTCAGTTTAGACACCAAAAGGAAAAACAAGTACGCTTCTATAAAACCTTCTGAAGCAAATGCTAGAAAGATAATAAATTGGACATTGAGACTGCAGTCACTTAGCAGCTTGAAGACTTTCTAACGGCACAAAGTTCTTCTTCAGTACATTTGGCTTATCTTCAACGTTCTTCAGCAAGCCATTAGAAGATTGGCCTCCAAGCGGAAGTTATTGGCACTCATATAATGTCGTTAAACAAATGAAAGTTGACAATTATATTGCTGAAACATGAGTTAAATTGATGGAAGGCTATAACAAAACAATCACAAACGAAGTATAACAATTATGGGAAGAAGCTGCAAGTTGCGTCCAAGTGTCAGAAAAAAGCTTCTGGATAAATTTGACAAAAATCTTTCATCTTTGGCGCGAAGATTGGACGCAAAGGTAAGATACTTATTAATTCTTTTGTATTTTGTTTGCGAGTAAATGGGACAAAACAGTAAGA
>SDVV010038024.1:0-10776 GCA_016164225.1 Gammarus roeselii
CATGCGGCGTGTGTGTGCGGTTGCTGGGGTATGAGGCGTGTGGGCGGCTGCTGCGACATGCGGCGTGGGTGTGCGGTTGCTGGGGTATGCGGCGTGTGGGCGGCTGCTGGAACATGCGGCGTGTGTGTGCGGTTGCTGGGGTATGAGGCGTGTGGGCGGCTGCTGGGACATGCGGCGTGTGTGTGCGGTTGCTGGGGTATGAGGCGTGTGTGCGGTTGCTGGGGCACGCGGCGTGTGTGTGCGGTTGCTGGGGTATGAGGCGTGCTCAGTGGGATCAGTTCTTGTGCTTCGATCACATTATTCAATGTCGAAAGATTTTGTGTATAATTTGTATGTTTACTGAATCTCTGTGCTGAATCTGATTGTTGACTTTGATTAAATCACCTTAGATACGAAAGAAAACAAACACTCTAATTTGCAAAGTTTCTACAGACTATTTTTTATTGTATAAAAATTCTCGCTTAGGATAATCAATTTCGAATATCCATCGTTTCGAGACTTAATGACAGCAGCGTTGGTGTTCTCCAAGACAAGTGTCTGAGCGCGTGTGTCACTCACTGAGCAGTGGTACGCCCATATGAGTGAGCTGGTACAGAGTAGTGCTCGACCTGTCACTCAATAGAGGTGAGCGTGTCACTGGGCAGTGGTACGCCCATATGAGTGAGCTGGTACAGAGTAGTGCTCGACCTGTCACTCAATAGAGGTGAGCGTGTCACTGAGCAGTGGTACGCCCATATGAGTGAGCTGGTGCAGAGTACTGCTCGACCTGTCACTCAATAGAGGTGAGCGTGTCACTGAGCAGTGGTACGCCCATATGAGTGAGCTGGTACAGAGTAGTGCTCGACCTGTCACTCAATAGAGGTGAGCGTGTCACTGAGCAGTGGTACGCCCATATGAGTGAGCTGGTGCAGAGTAGTGCTCGACCTGTCACTCAATAGAGGTGAGAGTGTCACAGTGACATAAACACTAACAAGTGCCGTGTGTCACTGTTGAGTCGGCTTTGTGGATGCTGTCACTTGCTCGTACGACACCAACTCGGTTCTAAATAAGCTTTTTAATTACAAGGCGCTTTAATTATCTATTTAATTAGCGTCCTAATCCATCAAGATAATGAGAAGTCTAATTGCAATTATAGCCACGGCGTCGACAGGTGAGGTGCGGCTACCACCAGACTCAGGTAGCGGTGGTTGGCGCTGTGGTAGTGGAGGGGGGGGGGGAGGAGGGAGGTTTCTTGAGCGGTCGTAGAGCGATAGGAGCACTCGGCAGCTGATGTTGAGAGGGGGGGGGGGAGGAGCTGACACTATGCGATGGGTCCCCTCACTTGAACACTGCAATACGTGGCAATGGACCTCCTTTCTCAGTCCCTCAACACGTTGTTGGCTTTTTCTTCCTTGTCTTCCGTAGCGGGTAGCCAAATACTCTCTGAAGAAAGCAGGTTGTTACTGTAACGGATTAAGACACTTGGCCAAATCCTCCTGAATGATGGGTGGCCGACGGCAAGGCACTTCTCACACTCCTCTCATACACTCACACGCCAACAGACTTAGCCGTTGGCGCTAAAGGGTCAGGCCAGGTAACACCGCAACACACTTCGGGTCAGGAGTGAGCTCAGAAATCAGTGTCAACAGCAGGGCCCGACAGCTTCCCTGGTTTGTCCCATCTGTGTCATAGTAACCGGGCCATCTTTCACTCACATCCTTGCCGCTTCTCAACGAGACGCCAAGGGCGGGAAAGCACACTAGGGCAGCGAGATCTCATCCATTCACGCCCATTCTCCACTCGCGCCCGCCATTGCACGCTATCACGCTACCTCCGCTTTCATGTCTCGCATCCACAACGCTTGCGTCACGCCTCAAAGCAGGTTGGCCACAATAAACATGTCTGATTTCAAATTTTCTTGCTTATACAAAAAATGACATTAAATAAGTTAATCATCTTTTCTGGCACCGGTTTCATGTTAACAAGCGTCATCAATGACATTGTTGGAAACATTGCTGGTTCGACAAGCTCTCTCACTACCCGGTGTCTTAGGTATTCCGCATGTCGTACGAAAAAAGGCACCTGCCAGTGGAGGACACCCGTAGTTTATTCTCCCTGACACGTCATTAGTAATTCCAGCCCGACGCACAGCAAGGTCTGAGGCTGCCGGACCCTTTTCTGATCCGTACCCTCGAGAATATTTTCTATTGGGAAGCTTTCTGAAAGAACACATGCTGCATTGTGTTACTCTCTCAAGGACTGTACTTCAATTGGCACTCTGCAAACTCCGTTGCATTGGGTATAGCCCTCTGCTTACACTAGCGATTCAATACCATAATTAAAAATTGTTTGATTGAAATCAATGAACAAGTAAAGGGTTGATTGACATGTACACAACTTAATTTTGATTGAGAAAGGAAATCTCCCATTAAATGATTTTGTAACCGCAAAATTTATTGTTGCTGAACTCAGCCTGTTGCTATTTTATTATTTCTTTCACTCGTAGCTGAAGTGTTCAAACAATCACCCATTGCGCCATCTGTTGTGCTGGATGAGTAGCTCCACCGTATAGAGAGAACAGCACTCACAAGCAAGCTATTCTCTGCCTCCCGCTGCATCTTGACACGAAACCTATAATTGCGTTCCCTTCCAATAATAGAACAACAAGCAGCAACAAAAAGACTCGTCCAACCTCAAATGGAAAGGAAATAAAGTCTCTGGGCCTCACGAAGCCATTGTGCATTTTTATGGCCGGTTGCCAAACACAATCGCCAGCTCTAATTGGGATCTTGTTTAATTTTATGTCGTGGTCACAAAAGAAGGAGAACCGTCCTTCATGGCGAAAAAAAAACAGACCTAGAGTGGGCGAAGAAGATATAAGGTGAGGGGAAAGGTTAAAGGAAACCGGTGTTGGTTTGCACTAGGGGTTCAGGGTTAAGAAATATAAGATCGCTTTTGTGGGTCTGTCAAGACTTTTCTGGAATGGTTATATTTCGTGACATGTTATGTAAAAATATGAATAGGATGAACCTCTCTGGAATGGTAAACTTCAAGTTTCGCGGACTTTTCGGGACGTTGCATTAGGATATTGCATTTTCAGTGTCTGGGTCTCTCTTATCGGGCAGAACTGAAAACAAAGATGAACATCGCTACACTCATCGGACGTTGCGTGAAGAATAGAAAGTTTCGAATTTATTAGTTCCTCTGAAGTAGGCCGACGGGTAGGCATCCATTTCTAAATCAATCACTCTGCGAAAACAATTCTAAAGTTCCCCTTCTACTTGTCCGAGCTGCCCAAGACTGGCCCTCAGTCCCATCGCGTGGACCAAGTTTCAATCGGCCATCCACGCTCCTCTCTCCAGTTCGCCCCTTCTCTTACTCCCTCACCCCCTTCTCACCCCACCTCCGTAGCCCCACTGTCATCCCTCCAACTTCGATTACGTGCATTAGCCGGCGTTTCAAAGCCATGAATACAGAATCAGGCCTCAGGCCAGCCTAACAAACGGCGGCCAGACGCTGCAGCTTTCGTCTGCTTCTTACCTCCGACACCAGGGGTGGGGCTTCTCCTCTCGCGCCGGGTGTTGCTTCTTACTTCCGACACCAGGGGTGGGGTTTCTTCTCTCGCGCCGGGTGTCGCTACTTACTTCCGACACCAGGGGTGGGGCTTCTTCTCTATCGCCGGGTGTCGCTTCTTACTTCCGACACCAGGGGCAGGGCTTCTTCTCTTGCGCCGGGTGTCGCTTCTTACTTCCGACACCAGGGGTGGGGCTTCTTCTCTCGCACCGGGTGTCGCTTCTCACGTCCGATACCAGAGGTGGAGCTACTTTTCTCGCGCCGGGTGTCGCTTCTTACTTCCGACACCAGAGGTGGGGCTACTCCTTCTCACATCGAGGGGGGCTACTTACTGCCGACGCAGAGTGCGGTTACTTCTCTCGAACCAAGGGTCGCTTTTTACTTTTGGTAGCGGGGGTGGGGCTGCTACGGGCACCGTGGGGGGCACGACTTCGTCTTATCCTTCCAAAATGACAGATTCAAGTTAAAACTGTTTCAATTTCGCGGCGAACGGTGCACTCCATTTATATGGGAGGTCAGCGCCCCTCATTTAATTCAGCGCCCTTCTCTGTGTTCATCGTTCCTTAATAGTGGCGTGGAAAATAATGTGTCTCCTACAAAGGGTGGGCAGACAAATTCACATCCAGATGGACGCTACGGTTTTGCTCTGAGATTAACTCTCTTCCGGAACAGCGTTTAGTGCAAGTGCATCATTGTCCAGAGTATTATCACAGTTGCCTTCGATCCCTTATGATCTATGGATCATGTGACTAGTCCTACCTATGTGTACTATAGCAGGTAAAAGAAGTAATCTCGTGTTGTGTAAGTTTCTGTTCCAGGACTTTTCTTGTGCGGTCTTTTTATCACAACGCTTCATCACTGCCCCTTTTTATTGTCTTCTACCAACTCTCTTCATTAATCCTCAATCCACGTCTACAAAGACTTGCTGTTTCTCTTTTGTGGCTCTCTAAATGCTTCCAGTCTACGTTCGCCAAACCTGACACAAATCCATCCCCCTTATCGTCGAGCATCTTTTCTTCCGGTGCCATTCCTTTTTAGGAGCATTTCGCCTGCTGCCGAGAGCGTACGCGGCTCGGCACTTAGAGCCTCAATCAAGTATTTCATCAGGAGTTTGGCAGCAGAGGCGCGGCTCATGTATATATCAGCTGTTTACATTAGGACGGCCGTGTTGCAGCTTTTATAACTTTGCGAAAGCTGCTCTACTCGCTGCTAAATGTTTAATGCTGCTCCAAAAGCTTTAACGTGTAGCATGTCAGTTAGTGCCGCCCGCACCATCGTCTTGCGAAGTTGTGCTGCCGCCTGCTCGCGCACACTAGGAAGGTGGTGGGGAGGAACCTTGCAGTGATGGGCTTTCAACTGGACTCCAGTGATGGACGCGCCATTACGATGACATTAATGAAGGAAGCATGCTTGACCTATCAACCTCATTCATGAATGAGACCCACTTTATCCATCTGGAGTATAATTTGTTTTGATGGAACATGTCGTGCCCAAACAGGTAAAGCATTTGAACTATTCCAGATCTGACTGACACTGTTCATTCATCCAATCATACATATGTGATGATTCTTGTTTATATAAGTGTACCAATTACGTCTGTCCACATCATTGTAGGGTATGGGAATTAGGGAGGAAAGTTTGCTGCGTTTTGAACGCTGACTGTCTTCATGCGTGAGTTCGGATCTCATCCTCGCCGCTAGTATTGTAGAGGTGATAAGAGAGGTGGACTCGAAAAAGGGACACTTCCAGTATATTTTTATTTACATGAATTATATAGAACGGGTCGAAGCCGAGAACTGCCTCGAAGGCTTCAATCACGACATTATCAGGTACCTCATTGTTCACAGTTACGTGCACCTGAGGAAACATACATGTGTACATAAAGCTCTGCCTCCTCTCTCAAACTGGGTCCAGCGTGGATAACACGCCCTAACCGCTGAACACTGATCGACGGGAACCCGTTGTCTGTGTCTTAACCTGTATAGTAGGTGTGACATTGTTATGAAAAACCGTTTGACGTTACGAATTATTATCAGTAAACGTGAAGCAGAGTGAATTATACTCTTAGTTATTTTATTATTAATTTTAGGTGTGCCAGGGGTGTAACCTTGATTATCGCTTGATGTTAATAGTGTCTTTTCTGTAGTGAATCGTGTTTGGAAACCTTATTTCAGACCATATTTTAATCAGAATTGATAATAGGTTGAAACCATTGATTACAGTTGAATCCACCCACCTTGCGGGAGAAAGGCAAAAACCGAAATATGTAATCGCATGAAAAAACAAAAGGCAGTGGAACATAAATGGGCCAGCTCTATACTGATAGATAAAGACGAGTGAACTGACATCAAAGCGCAGGTAACCAAGCACATAACCGTACGAAATTTGACAAAGGGATACATGGTGAAAGGGATACTGTATTACAACATTTGACAAAGGGATACATGGGGAAAGGGATACCGTATTACAACATTTGACAAAGGGATACATGGGGAAAGGGATACCGTATCACGACATTTGACAAAGGGATGCATCGGGAAAGGGATACCGTATCACGACATTTGGCAAAGGGATGCATGGGGAAAGGGATACCGTATCACGACTTTTGACAAAAGGATACATGCATGCAGTGTAACTTCAAATAACCAGACTAAGACTGTCCTAAATGGCTCAGCCCTCTCCTTACGTTCCTGTATATGTGATGTTTCGACCCACAATGCTAGCACCGAAGCCTACGAATGGGCGTTGCTTGCACTCGTCGTTTATCCAGAGGGAGTGGGGGGCAACTCTACTGGTCTCCACTCACTCAGGGACGTGTGTAACATAGTCCCTCACTCTGTATTGGATACACTAGCAATGTGATCTCCTCTTTCCGTGCTTGGCACGACGAAAGGTTCAAGAAGGACCTTCAAAAAAGGAAACATAACAGGTGGGCAACATGTTGAGTTTTAATGGAAACACTTTGGGTGGTTGATGGACAGCTCACAAAAAGAACTAGCACAAGGGTTCGTAGAAGACATGCGATAAATCTTACGAGGTGAGAAGATTAACATCTACAGATTATATATCATGTATGTATGTATAGACACACAGCCGTTTCCCCCTAGTTAGGGGGGTGGCTAAGTTAGGCAGACACAGAGGGGGGAGGCGCCCAATCTCCCCGCCACAAGACCGCCGTGTCCCTACCGAGGCTCGAACTCGCGACATGCAGCACCAGAGGCTGACACTGCAGTCGGATACGCTAACCACTCGGCCACGGCGGCCTATTCACGTGTCTTATATAGTTTCATTTAATTTAGTTGAATACAACGCGTACACAAAAAGTCTGATCTACTAAACATATTGACATGATTGGTGACTTGTCAATACATTTCCATTTTTAATATGAACTGAAAGCATTTACGCCCAAGACGTTTTGTAATACAAACGTTCATGAAAATACGCCATACAAAACCGTTTATTTTGTTAGGCTTGAAAAAAAAACATAATTGACATTTTATTTGATTCTGTTACAGGCAACCATACTGTCCGCACAGCGTACGTTCCCACAGCATTCATCCGTCGCATTACAGGGACAAACGTATTCAAATGTTTAGACGCTTCCGTGAGCGCTTGCTCGACGCCTCTCGCCCCATCTCGTACCTGGCCTGCCAACACGCTGGTCTCCTCTCCTTGTCTTGTCCGTTGCTTCACATCAACCGCAGAGGGAAGGGATACCTCGTACAAAAAAAAATCGGGTGGATTACATCGCGGTGGATTCGTGAATTTTGAATTATTGTATAATCTCATGAACGACATTTGTTGAACTTGTTTTATTTGTAGATTTCCTCCACGTTTTTGAAATCAATTGATTCATCCTCCTCCATCCCGAGCAAGATGGGTCCTCCTTTTCCCCGAATTCGATCTGGATGCAAAAAGAGTCTGCGGGCTTTTTAGTCGTCCCGTCCGGCAAGAAGAAGAAGACGAAGGAGGAGGAGGAGGAGGTCCTGCAGGGCTCGGACCGACGAGCACTCACTGTAAGGGGCAGCTAGGAAGGCAGGCGGCCGATCGATGGGGCCTAATGGCCTAGCCTTGTGCTGCAGCGCTCGAGAGAGCTTTGCTTTTACGCCAGCACCTGTACCGTGATCGACGACACTGCGGGGCCTCGGGGCACTCTCGGCCGGCTCTCGACACGCGGGGACCGACAGATTTTAGCCGCATCAGCGAGACTGAAGTGGATGGCCGTGTTGGTGACCCACCAGACGGTGGCTAGGGAAGGGTTATTTTCTGAAATTAATCATCTGTTAGAACATGATTCATTATTGCACGCCACGATGACCATGCAATCCATTTGGCGGTATCCCTCATCTGCAAACGTTTTGTTCCTGAGCCCACAGTCTGACCCTTCTGGCTAGGATTGAGCCTCGCCATCCCCAGTACCTGTGCCTGATTGCTTCAGGCTGGTCCCTGACGACACCCCTGATTGCATCCCCTGGCCGTGTCAGCTTATTGTGTTCCATGCATCCCCATAGAGCTGTTGTATGTGGGAGCGCAAGATGGCATCAGTGCCTGTCGAGCTGGAGGGCGACAACAAAGGTGATTTCAGTGATGCCTTCAAGACTAGTCGGGATATCTTTTATTGTTTGAATAGTCATCCAGAAGGTGGCAAAGAGTCTTAATATTCGTCATACGATTGTTATTATTAATTTTGAAAATAAAGGCCTAAATACGACAACGCTTCCAACAAAGCCTTGCTGGTGGGCTCGTTAATTGTAATCTCGCTATGAAAATTCGTTTTCAAAACGATTATAAATACTTGAAGGACAAATATGGCGTCTTCCTGACATCTTCCGAAGGACGAATTGAACAGTTGAAGATGTTAGGACTCGTTCCAGGGCATCAACCAAAGCAAATCCGTAGGCGCCCGTGCATCAGCTCGACAGGCATTGATGCCAACTTTCGGTCAGACCTGCAAAACCTCAATAAGGATCCAAGGAGCAAAATAGATCACATTACGTAATTCCAGTTGTCACGTTTAATATAAATACGCAAAGGAATTTTCGATACGACGTTTTTTTAAATATTCTGTAGCAACTTTAATATGAACGGAAAAAAACATTTATTTGAACTGTTTGTTACTATTTTGGCATTCCATATAATGGGTTAGGAAGCCAATGATGTGTGATGTTTAAAGTTACTTAGTGTCCTTTGAACGATTTTATGTTCCAAACTAATCTCAATTTCAGGATATTTTTCCCGATAAATGTTACATAGTTAGACGACACACAATTTTGCATGGTATCAACGAGGGTATCGAGGGTTATCTTGACATTTACTAGAATTCAACGTGATGAATCAATAACATGAGTTAACACAGTGGGGAGCTATTCTCTACTCAACGCGAATAGAAATCTTATAGAAACATGTCGCTTGGGGTTACTTGCTAATCCAGAGCCGAATGAAATGCTATTGAAACATTCATTGGTGCCATCTGTCGAGCTGAACCCTGTTGACATAGGTACCTTAACCTTATGTACATAAACGGGTTGGTTTGCTGTCTTATCTAAGCCAGATATCTTGTCCTCACACAATGACACATAGCACCCCTCTTAGCCAGACCTAATCCATTACTACTACAGCCAAACCCAACCTGTTTCCATAATCTAACCCAGATAGCCAAACCTAGACCTGTTTCAGTCACCCAGCCTCGTTAGCCCGGCCTACCCTAGCCTAGCATCACTTGGCTATCTCATTACAATCCGAAACTCAGGACTTTACGCTCGGTTAGTCTATTAAAGTAACGTGATGATATTGCATTGGTCTGCCCTGGCCGGGGGATTGGCGGCTCTCTAGTTGATTAGATGCTCCGACGAGCCGATTGGAGGGGAAACACTTGCGTCTCAGCTGATTGGAAACGCCGGCCCAGCTCCCACGGGTCGTATATTTGGTGGGTGTCGCCCCTCTCCTCCTCCTCTTCATTTCGACGCCCGCCCCTCCCAGCCCACGCTCTCTACGCCCGCCCCTCCCAGCCCACGCTCTCAACGCCCGCCAATTCTGCTCTCTTTTGTTTTTTAAACTTATTATTTACGTCTTCTTCTTTCGTGTCAGTCACGAGTAAATGATACAAGGGGTTAGGTTATCATTTGAAAGTGTGACAAGGAAGGTGTGTGCCGGATTACCATGTGACGTCATGGTATATTTGTAATGTATCGTATTTTAAAAGTATAGGTGAAACCATGTGTACACTATATTTAAACTACGTGTAAGCTTTATTTGTGACCACAATTGAAACCACCTACCCTACGGAAGAACAAATCAAACCAAATTATTCAACAACATAAAATACAAAAACTGTGGAATCGAAATGAATATCCTGTTTACTAACACAGATAAAGAACAGGATAACTGATATTGAAACGCGGGTAATAGCGTATATGACCTCACGATGTATTGAAATATCTGACGTATTTTAATATAATGTAAAAAATGAATAACCAAAGTCAATATCCTAAATGGCTGATCTCGCCCCGTTTGGTTTGGTTCAATGTGATGTTTCCATTCACGAAGCCGATAACGTCCTTCACTCGAATGGGACTGTCGATCATTATTTGATTGTCAACGAAGGTCAGCTCAGTTGTTCTCCATCCTCACAAGGGCGTGTCCTCCATCGTTCCTCACTTTTTATTTGCTACACGAAGAATTTATCTGTTTTCAGCTACCGCTCTTGAATGCGTTACACATGTACGTGCTAAAATCACCCCTGAAGACGGGCTCACCCCAGCTGTTTGTTACGTTACTTTCAAAATAATCAACTCATACAGAGCTCATGCCGCTTTCGTAATATGAGGGCACCTGCCCATGAGGTAATGTGGACGCGCTGAGGCAACGACAATCTTCAATGGCTGAAATAGTTCACGTCTCCCTTGCAATTGGTAACACATCAACAAGATTTTTGAAGCCATAAACATTAAGCCATTGTTAGGATCCACACGATGCATATGTAGGGCGAGTGAAAGGGTATTGCAACGAGTGGAAATCGACAAAGACATGCAATCTAAATTGATGTAATACATCAATATATATCGCATTGATGATGTAATGGAGGGCTATACCACTTCACCTTGCTGCTGACCTTAGAATGCTTTGAAATAATGGGCCTTAAAAGGTCAAGACGTGATTAATTAGGCCACTGTCACCTGACTAGGCTATTTTCATTCTTGGCATCAAATAGCATGTATCAATTTA
>SDVV010038025.1:0-10776 GCA_016164225.1 Gammarus roeselii
GGTAGGATTGATATTGCTTGACATTGTGTAGTAGCAGAGGCTGATGGGATTGATATTGATGTCACATGGTGTAGTAGCAGAGGCTGGTAGGATTGATATTGCTTGACATTGTGTAGTAGCAGAGGCTGATGGGATTGATATCGCTGTCACATGGTGTAGTAGCAGAGGCTGGTAGGATTGATATTGCTTGACATTGTGTAGTAGCAGAGGCTGATCGGATTGATATTGCTTCACATGGTGTAGTAGCAGAGGCTGGTAGGATTGATATTGCTTGACATTGTGTAGTAGCAGAGGCTGATGGGATTGATATTGCTGTCACATGGTGTAGTAGCAGAGGAGTAGATGTTCAAGAATACGCCAGAGGCTGTGCAGCCATGTCACTATTGCCGAGCTCTCTACTAGACATACCATAGCAACGAAATTCGCGTTTGTTCACATACCGATTACTAACTGAAATTCGCTTTTGATAACGAGCATATTATTAACCGAGAACCATCCTTATATAACACGGGTTGGTCCTTAGTTTGCGCTGGGTCCTTAAACCGCACGTTTGTTTTGCCTTGATATTGGTGGTCGTGTAACGTTAACTGTATAGTCACTATAGCCGGCCAATAGGCCAGCAGGAGTGAGCCCCCTGGCCCCTGGCGTGAACCAAGGGGCCGATGGGAGGACGGAGGAAACCCCATTTTGAAAGGCAAGCATCCCCTCCGCAGTGACGAAGACTAAGATCCCAACAGCGAAGAACGTCAGCCACTTTGAGACGACCAGCGCCACCTCAGCCGAGGACGACTGGAAAAACGACCGCATCGATGAGCTGGCCAGGATCATTCAGGAAATCAGGACCTAGCAATTTCGACGACCGTCTAACGAGACTCGAGAGTCATGTAGAAGCCATATTTCTTCATATCCACGATCTCATTAAAAACCGAACCAAAGAACCTGCAAAATACGCAAATGCCTCTACCTCCACATCCGATGACAATCTCAATGACTGACTCTTCACCCCCACAAAAGCTCCAACCGAGAACCGAGGGCTGCAAGGAAAAAGCAGTACTCGCCATTTACTGAACACAATTTGTTCAACAACGACCCAAACTTTCCCCAACACCTGAAGCTAACGTTTGAAGCCAACGATAGACCGGATATTTGTCCATACACTCTGCGAAAAGAGTTTGGCTCCTTCACCGGCCGCCCAGTCCTTTTCATCACCACCAACGGCGACGAAAGCTTCGCCCTCAGAGTAGGTACGTAATTTCAAACTGACGCAATTCTCTCCATGACTAGACTATGTAAAAAGCTACGCTCAATCGTGCCACACCCGATTTTCTCTAAAAGTTCAGGTTTGATTTATGTAACGTAACGGAAGATTGAAGATGATTGAAGGAGATAGAGGATAGTGATAGGGAAGGAGAGGTCAAGGCGAACAAAGGAGACAGGACAGACATGGAGGTTTATTATGGAATTGATTGCGTGGATAAAAAATCTTGAAGATGGTCCATAATATATTTAGAAAATAATTAACACAATTATGGTATCGATTCGGCCCTCGTGGCACACAGCACAATACCCAGGGAACTCGACTTCCCACATTCAATGCCGCACAGGGTTCTTGACAATACACCACGGCTAAAATTTTGCATTACATCCAATGTATTCCTTCCCCCCCCCCTCTCTCCTGGATTGACGACAAGTCGTACGCACTCGCAGATTTTCAGTTCCCTGTCGCGTAATGATTTATAGTTCACGGCGCGTTTCCAAACCATAGACTTAGGCTTCCGCAAATATCCCTGGTCGATCGGTGCCGGCCCGTGTCGAGCCTTGACGACACGGGCCGCCTCTGCAGTTGCGCCGGACACGACGGTGCGCCATAAGGCGTAACCCCAGCCAGTGCGACACAAGACGGTACGACACACGGCTGTGCGACACATCGTGGAGCCGATGTGGCTCGTCTCGAACTCCTCAGCAGGCATCAGCAACTCGCCCTCCTCCCATTGCTGGTTATCTCCCAAGGTACGTCGATTGGCTCCTCACAGCCTCCAGTCTTGCCCCCGGTCAGGCCTGGTGGCTCTCGCAGCCTCTCCTGCTCTCGTCCTGCTCGTTCCTCTCCCACTGGTTACTCCCACAGTACCTCGTTACCCCTCCAAACGAATTGCCCCATCACGAAGCGGCACTCTCGATGCCACGCGCCGATTCGCTTCGCCCGGCTGACGTTATGGTCAGACGTTCAAATAATACGCATCTTCCCCACAAGAACCAGTGCACCGATCTAGGGTTATTAATCACACTACAATGCCAATTACATTACAATGCCAATTACACTACATTTACGTTGAAGATATCCAGAAGGAGGAAATAGAGGAGTACATCACTGAACTCATTCAATACGAGGACTGCGTGGTCTAAGCAAAATGCAAGGAAAAATCAAAATAAGAAAAGACACTACCACAGCCCTAATACTGAAATTCAACTGCCCTACCCCACCCAAAGACATAGACATTCCCTTCTGCGCCACCAAAAGCAAGGTCACATCATTTGAGAGACGTCCGATGCGATGTTATAAATGCCAGAAATACGGACACACGAGCGGAAACTGTGATGGTAAGCAAAGATGCTCATACTGCTCCCAGGATGACCACGACAAACGGTAAGATCCCCAGTCGTGCCGGTCCGAAGAACCGCACTGTTTTTACTGCAAAGTAAACGGACACCCTTCTGGACATGAATTTCCCAGAGGATGAGACGGAAAGAGCGATCCTTCAATACCAGATAAATCACGGGGTCGGGCGACGAGAGGCTATGGCCACGATGCACTCCTCCCAGGATAACCCTCCTACCCAAGAGAAAAGGCCGGCACTTCCTCAGAACGCTCAGAGATTTTTTGTAATTTGGATATTTTTTGCTTATATAGCGGGTTGCCGCGTAGCAGCCACCTGATAGCCTTTTTTTTCTTTTTCTTACACACGGCGTTCATGGGCTGGCCTTTTACCAGTTAAGGGACCGGCCAGAATGTCTCACTCGGGGTCAGGTAGGCGCGAACCTACAACCTCCAGCTCCCAATGGACGTCTGTTGCGAGGAGAGCCCGACACGCTACCCACTCGGCCACCGAGCCGAGCGCAAGCGGAGTTGCCTCGTCAGCAAACCCATTTAAATGATGTAATCGCTCTCCCAGCAACTGAGAGGAAAGCCGAAAGGCGTCCAATGACAGGGAAAGAAGTATCTGGCCCACGTCGTAAATCATAACAAAGTGACGCTATGCGAAAGATTACCAAAATAAACAACCTCAAAGTCACTGTTCAAATTCCCTTCGTCCTTCAACGATACCAAACGAATGATATACGCCTCTCTCTACAGACCCACAACAGACCCGAGTGTGTTTTCAGAAGGTCTGGCTAAGGGTTACGGAGTTCCTAACGTTTGTCTGGCTGATTGGATCAAATCACGAAACACTAGTTCTACCGCATACCAAATTACCTTCCCATGACGCGACGCACCGGAATTAATAGTAATCCCGGGTGAACAAGGAAGAACCAAAACCTACCCAGTTACAACATGGCCCCCAATGTGCAAAAAATGCCTTGAATACGGCCACGTCATCGCATACTGCCAGCCACACACACCCCAACGTTGCAAGAAATGCGCTGGCGAGCACGACAGAAAAGACTGCACAGTCCGCCACCCTAAATACTACTACTGCTCATGCTTCCATGAGGCAGGCGACCGCGACTGCCCAGTACATATGGACCAAAAAGAGATAACAATCACACAAAATGAACGCAGAGTTACCCGGAAACAAGCTATCCAAATCTAGAAAGACGAAAACCCAAACCGTCTCAATTATGCCAAAGCAGTCAAATCGACGAGCCAACCAAGCTCCCCCGAAGATTTCCACACATCAGAACAACATCGTGACAAGACTCCATCACTCCTACTTGGCTGCAGTGCTTCTTCACCCAGCCCAGCGACCGGCTCCGCACCAGAGACGCACAGTTCTAGAAATGGTTTATGCAAAGACCAGGAGGACGACGAGATGGATGCATCTCCCGCAGTTGACCACACAGCAAGGCTCACTACTATAAAAACAAAAAGACAAAGAGATGAGGAAACCTCCGATATCCAGGCACCACTGAGCCAAAAGATCAGTAACTACGCCCAAATAACGGCCCGCCAGGACCAAAACCCAGAACTACCTCCACCTTCCTCGAATGTGGCTCCATTCGTGGAAAACCACTGCGAGGAACAAGATCCCCCGTTAACAAACCAGACTCATGAACTCACCATCAGCGAGAACGATCACGGACTGGCTGCCAGGTCTTATCTAGAAGAGCTCTTACGCGAGACCTCCGCACAACCAGACATAATACAATACCTACCCCAAATACCTCTCACTCCACACAATCATCCACACAGATAAAATAGGCTACCGCTGAAAAAGAGCGCGCTCGCTCACGAAGCAAACGCAGAGAGCACACACCCTCGTCTTCCCACAAGAGCATTTGCAGCCGCGACCGCAGCAACCACAGCAGACCAGCATCCACCGAAGGCAGACACTCCCGTGAACACTTCTTACCCGAAACCCCTGGGCAAACTCGAAAACGCGGGCACCACAAAAGCTCCAGCCAATTACGCCACTACTCTAGATCATCAAGGTCAGAGTGCGAACAGCCTTCAAAATGACCCACAAAATACTCCAGTGGAACTGCCAGGGACTCTGAAACAAAAAAGACGAATTACTATCCGTAATCGCCACCCATAAACCTTTGGTGATTGGCCTCCAGGAGATTAAACTCCGAGAGATCGCTACCCTCAGAATCCCCCAATATGTCATACACCGCCGCGAAGGCCTCACCAACGTGACTGCTCACGGCGGATTGGCACTAATGATTCACCAAAGTGTACCTCACCTTCGTCTTCCCCTGAGGACAGAACTCCAAGCTATCGCCGTAAAAATATGCATCTCAAGGCCAATAACAGTGGTATCCATCTACTCGTCAAGAAGCCATGACCTCTCGGAAGCACTAATGACCGAATTGCTAAACCAACTGCCCTCACCAGTGCTCTCCCTTGGAGACTTCAACAGCTACCATGGAACATGGGGATGCATGAGAACAGACCCCAGGGGAGTGATAATGACCAACATCATCTACACTCACAACCTGGTCCTTCTCAACGACGGACAACCCACCCGAATCACCCCCGAAAGTGAAACTGCCATCGATTTATCCATATGCTCCCCCACTCTGGCACCCCAACTCGTTTGGGGAGTTCTGCCATCAACACACGACAGCAATCATAACCCAGTCATCATATCGCTTCTCACCAACCATTCAAGAAACCCTGTCCCACAAGAACTTCGATTCAACTACCGGAAATCCAGCTGGATGGAATACTCAGCGCACTTCGCGTGGAGTGAAATGGACAACATCCTTGAAACCACGTCGGAACAGGGAATCGTCGCCCAACTATACAAAAAGTTTCAAACCGCAGCCGAGGCAAGCATTCCCCAATATACCCCTTCAACCTTCTTTCTGAAACCATGGTGGTGCCGAAAGGTGCAAGAAGCAAGAGATGAGCGAGACAAGCTATACCATGCCTACCGACGCGCACGGTCCCCCAGGAACCGAGTAGCGTGGAATAGGGTATCTGCTGTATATCAAAAACTTCTAGTGGAGAAGAAACGTGAAATCTGGGCTCAATTAGTCAATACGAGAGACTCCCCTCTCACAGGTGTGGGAAAAAATTCGACGTATTCAGGGAAAACCCGAACGACCTATTTACATCCTTTCTGACGGAGGTAAAACTTATTCTTCCCACGCGGAGATCGCAAATAAACTAGCTCGAACGTTTAGCCAGATTTCGCAATCAACAAACAACACGGCTGCTTTCCAACGGAAGAGGAACTTGCGAGAAAGCGAACATCTTGACTTTACTTCTAGAATCAAAGAGGCCTACAACGAAGCTTTCTCCCTCCACGAACTGCAGAGCGCTCTAGACCATCATACACGAGAAACTTCACCTGGGGCAGACCGGGTACACATCAACATGATCTAAAATCTCCCAGACGGCGCCCGAGACCACTTATTAAAAGTGTTCAACACTCTGTAATCAAACTCACTTTTTCCCGATCAATGGCGGGAATCTACAATTATCCCAATTCCCAAAACCGGAAAACTCCACGGTGACCCACGGAACTATCGCCCCATCGCTCTTACCAGCGGTCTCAGCAAGACCATGGAAAGAATTATTAATACGCGCCTCATCGACTACCTTGATATGCATGCAGGCCTGAACAGCATCCAGTGTGGCGGCCTCAAGCGCCACTCTACGACGCACCACTTTGTAAGACTGGAATCTAACATCAGACAGGCATTTGTCCGCGGAGAACACGTGGTTTCCATTTTTTTGACGTGGAAAAAGCATACGATACTACCTGGAAAAATGGCATCATGAAGGATCTCCACCGCAAAGGGCTGAGAGGCAATTTACCACGTTCTATCCACTAATTCCTGCAAAATCGCACCTCCAGGGTTAAGGTCGGCGATACCTTATCACCATTCTATCCGCAAGAAATGGGCGTCGGCCAAGGAAGCGTCCTCAGTGTCACTCTTTTTATACTCAAGATCGACCAGATAGCAGACATTCTCCGGCGCGACGGAAGATTGCTTTCATCACTATACGTGGACGACTTACAAATAAGCTACAGGCACCCTAGCCTCTTAACAATTCAACAGGAACTCCAGAAATGTCTGAACCTAGTCGGAAACTGGGTCTCCTTAAATGGATTCAGATTCTGACTCCCCAAAACGAAAAGCATGCACTTCACTCTCGTGCCCGGCTTACACCTAAAACCAGCCCTAAACCTAAACAATACTCCGCTAGTATACAAAGAATCAATAAAATTCCTCGGTCTTATGTGGGACCCAAAACTCACATGGCGACCTCATATTGCAGCCCTGGAGACCCGCTGCCAAAAAGCAACCGGATTTATCCTCCCTGTAACATCCATGAAATTCGGAGCCGATATGGTCACCGGCATGACGTTATTCAGAACATTAATACGCTCGCGCATTGACTATGGAGCAATTGTTTACGGTTCAGCAGCCAAAACCACCCTAGAACCTCTCTCAATCATAGTAAATAACGCCCTGCGTATCACAACCGGTGCGTTCTGTTCCACACCCATCGAATCCCCGAACGTGCTTGCTAACGAGCTTCCTCTTCCGCTCCGGAGTGACAAACTCTCACTACAGCACTATTTCAAGACAAGGAGCTACACCAATAGCGCAGCACTCTGTGACGTCACCAACATTCTTGATAAACGCCTCTTTGCGGCTAAGAAGAACATATGCCCACCCTTTTCTCTACGCGTGGATAACTTACTGACCTCGTTGAACATCAGACGCTAAGCAATCAGGCCTTCATTCTCCTATCGAATTCTTCAAATGAACACAACGACGTGGATGATCAGCCCACCACTGGTCAACCTAGATCTGCAGACGTACCTCAAAGGAACAACCCCAACCAACACGTACCGCCAAGAATTCTCACACTACTCGATGAACAGTACTCAGAGCACCGCTATACATACACTGACGGCTCGAAAACACCGGACGGAGTTGTAGCCGCCGCCATAGGCGAGGGGACCTCGCGTTCGGCCACCCTACCCCACGAGGCCTCTTTATTTTCTGCAGAGCTACACGCACTCGAACTGGCCATCTCCATTACCAAAAGCGACCGTCACCTCCAAAGTGTTTTATTTTCAGATATTCTGAGTGTTCTCACCCAGCTGGAAACTCTGCAGTTTGATCCCCTTGCCCTTAGAAAAATGCAACACGACCTATTCACAATGTCTAAGGCGAGCCAGGTGGTTGAGTTCTGCTGAATCCCTGGACACGCGGGAATAAGAGGAAACGAACGCGCAGATTCCCTCGCTAAACGGGTGTCTACCCAGCAAGAACAATTCATCTCTATACATTACCGAGACTGGTTCCCAGTCATCAACTCACGCATAACACCACGATGGAACGACTCCTGGCAACAAAGTGGACAGAAGATGCTTGCAGTTAAGCCATCCGTGGGAGAATGGGAGATCAGGTTTTCTAATAGGAGAAACCAAGTGTTCATTAACCGTCTATGCACGGAACACACGTGGATAACTCACAACCACGTAATGGATGTAGACAAGGGACCGGACGCACCACCATGCCCTTGTTGCCATCAAGAGGCAATCAGCGTGAAACACTTACTAGTCGATTGTGATGCACTCGCAGCAGCCCGACGAGCCTTGAGCCCCCCGTGCAACCTGCAATGCCTGCTCACTGAAACGGATCGCTTTCGGAAAATACACAGGTCTCTACGAGGTAGTGTAGAGGTAGCGAGGTCTGAATCATCTCCGATACCGACTTCGCTGTCCTCCCTGCGCACTAATTGAGAATTTTTACTTAAACTTCGTGCACGAAGCTGTGCAGAATCAACGGATCGTCGTGCCGCGAGAAGAAGTCCTTAGTGACTGCACGTTGGAACTCCGGTGGAGAACGGAGGGAGCTGCCACCACTTCTCTACGCCAAACCTGCGTCTGCAACGAACCTGCTCTGCATATTTGCTATAGGCTAAAACTCACTTCGTATTTGTTTAGTACGATTTGTATGTCCTAGGCCTACTCTGTAACCGGGTTAGATTCACTCTGTTAATAAGTTGAATTTAATTTTATCTGCTTAATTATTTGTGAATATCAAACTTACTTTGAGGCCTACTCTGTACCCGCGTTAAGTAACTCTTTTAAAATTGTTAAATTTAATTTACATCTTTCAAATTTTCTTTGTAGCCGCATCAAATTTGCTTGGTGCCCATGTCAAATTTACTTTGTTACGTTGTTAGACGTAGTCCAACTTTGTTTAAACCCACTGTGACTGCGTTTAAACTGCTCCGAATCTAAGTTTGACCTACTCTTATTATTCTACGCTGCACCTACTTTGCCACTCTTCGACCGCCCTACGAGGGAGTCTGCATTAACTTCCCGTTGGGACTCCGGTGGATTTGATTTGGGCCTCATTTCCACCACCAGAGCCTCGACTCACGTTGAGGCTCTGGTGAAGGCCCGGTACACAGCCATTTCCTTCGCACTGTACGGCTCACAGACCTGCCTCTGCAAAAATCATATCGGCTGACCTCTGCCACTTCTGAAACCACAGTTCCTCGCCAATCGCAACAACGTATTGCCTAATACCTCTTGATTAGCACCTCCCGGATACCTCTTGTGCTACTGCATACTTTTGGTTATAATAAAAAAATCATTACCACACAAACTGCATTGTATTATTTTGAATGTATACAACCAATCGTATATCTATGAAAATCTAGCTCAAACTCTCGGATCAGACGTCTACACGTTTGTTGGCCAGCATGCATGGTCCTCAAACTTTAAGCTTTGCGCAGAGGCAGTATCTACACCTATGAGTGACAAGTGAGTTCGAAATACCATCGCATACTGTTCTTCGCGTCTAAGCTCAAAAGTTTTACAAATGTTCAGGGTATAGAAACTTTTTTTTTTTCTTTATCAAAATAAGAGCCGGTCACCGTTCTAAGCCGAATATCGCTCCGAGACCGAATATCGTCTCGTAAAGGTTAAAGTTTTCAACTAAATTTGAGAGATCGACTATCATCTCTTTGGAGCGAGAGCAATAAGGCACCTCAGAGGGATACCCCCTGGGGGTATCCCAGGCTCACCCGCCTTCCCGTGGTGTCCTCGTTATCCACCAATATTAATTTGTCCCTTTGTGTAAATACGTTTAGAGTAAGAAAATCCCTCCACCGTCTCCCCCATTCAGTTCGCAGCTACATCCCCCCCTTGGTGCACCAAGAGGTGAGCCCCCCACTGACACCGGGGTTTGTGAATTAAGAATCGAAACCAATTGAAATTTAAAAAAAAAAAAATCTAAGAAAAAAAAAGTGCAAAAAATAAAAATCGTTATAATAATTCTAGATTTAACGTTTTAAGAGCAATTAAGTTAGTGTATATATTCGTATATACAACAAAAATGAAAGTAAAGGAGGCCCCACTCTCATTACCCAGAACCTCGGGTAGAAGCCGGGGGCCAAACCATGGGCAGGACCATGCCCTATCGGAGAGGGGCTGACGGCCCCTCCAGAGCGCCGCACTCAAACATGTCTGCAAGAAAGAAAGACGAGCCCCTAAGAAGTTTCTCATCGACAGGAGACCTGACTCATGTAATCGACGACACAAATGAACGCGTCTCGAAGCTGGACGCGAATATAACCGGAATGCAGAATACCCTGGGCAAGATATGCAAAATGATAGGCCTTCCCGAGCTGGAGAAGGACTGCCCGGCGCCCTCCAGTGAAGTCGGCGAACGTCTCACTAAACTCGAGAACCTTTGTTTAACTATGAATGCCCGACTGGAGGAGCTGATGAAGAGGATAGAGGCCAGGGAACCCGTAACCGTTTCATGTACTTCCGCCTCTGCCCTTTCCGATAACATCGCTCTCCTCCCAGCCGAAACGCGTAACGCCCGAACACCAAAAAATACAAAGAGGAAACAATACACACGATTTGATGATCACAACCTATTCAACAACGGCCCTAAATTCCCCGAACACTTGAAAATGACATTTGATGTCAATGACAGACCGAATATTTGCCTATATAAACTACGAGAAAAACTGGGCTCCATGACTGGCCGTCCAATTCTCAACATCACCGCCAGCGGTGACGATAGCTTTACCATTAAAGTAGACACAAAACTTCAAAGTGACACTAT
>SDVV010038026.1:0-10776 GCA_016164225.1 Gammarus roeselii
GGCATATCGGTGACGTGCACTGGCATATCGGTGACGTGCACTGACATATCGGTGACGTGCACTGACATATCGGTGACGTGCACTGACATATCGGTGACGTGCACTGACATATCGGGGACGTGCACTGGCATATCGGGGACGTGCACTGGCATATCGGTGACGTGCACTGACATATCGGTGACGTGCACTGACATATCGGGAACGTGCACTGACATATCGGTGACGTGCACTGACAGGAATAAAGTTTAAATTTTCCTCACAAACTTCTATTTCTTTTCAGATAAATTGCCATCATTTATAGATCTATTCCGGGATGATGAAGACGTAGATGAAGAATTTGATGGATTCTCCCTTCGAGATGTTCTAAGTAACAAAAAAAGGGTTTTGAAGAGGATGATTGCATTACATCAATTGTCTGGAAGTTCAGTGGTTTCAAATGCTGATCATTTGTCAGAGTATGAGCTGCCCTCTTTAGAGGGGGATCTTACAAACTTGGAAACGGCTTCTCAGAGCAACAAGAGGAAAATTACTCCCAAGCACCCTGGAAAAGATTTTGAAAGCTCTGCTTTTTCTTTGATAAACAACATGATAAACAAGAGTGCCGCAGCTCCCTATAGAGGGAACAGTAAAGAGTGTTCTCTTACCAACCAGCAGCAGGCTAGCATGGCCTCAGTTAAGCCATCTTCAGAAATGCTTTCCAAGTACAAAGCTGGCCCAAAATCAAAAACTAGGCCACCAAATTTGTCACATTCAAGTTCTGAAGCCATTGACAAAGTTGCCACATCTACCTATTCCACATCTTCTTGCCAAGAGAAGGAGAACACTGGTGGCACAAATAACAAAACTTCGCCTAGTGCAATTGTTGAAAAAAGTAGTTCTCTTAGTCTTCGTGAAGAAGCTGGGCGTAAAGTGTTAGTTATCAAGGCCCTGCATCACAATAAGAAGAGCGGTGACACACATCCAGGCAAATTTAATCAGTCTAACATAGTTACTGATAAAGCATGTATGAAACAAACAGTGAGTGCTTCTCAAACAGTGCCTCAACAACCGTCTAAGAATTTTGCTCACCAATCGAATGCGAAACAAGGTTCAAATGCTTCCCCATCAGTGTTTGTACGACAACCTAATGATGCAACTGACGGAAGAAGTCCGAAAACGAAAGCAAATGTTTCTCAACGAAAGTCATCTGATCCGCAGTCTGAGAATTTTGCTAACAATGTGAATAAGAGGCAGAATGCAAGTACTTCTCAATCTGTGTCTAAATCCAAAAATGTCATATCCCAAAATGCTTCTACTCGTAAAAGCAAACGATCAAGTGTTAAGGCTTCTACCATTGTTCAAGATATAGGGGAAAATGTTCTGGCACTTGACATCAGTGGCACTTCCATTGACAGTTACACCCTTCCTGACATAGCAGGGGATGGAGATGTGGGTGCGCTTGATGCAGAGGAGGGTCTAGGGTGTCCGGGTGTAATCTCTTCAGTGGAACCTCTGGAGACTAATGATGGAACAAACCCTTCATCGCCAGTTGAGACTGTGATTAGTGATACAAAACAAACAAAGCAGGGGAAGATGTCAGAGTTAACCTCTTCTCGGAACATCTCCATTGGTTCAGATTGTAACATAACCGAATTGCCTAACTCCCTTTACTCGTCGCCTGTTTTAGAAAATGACTCTGATGTATCTAGTGAAGAGCAGCTTAAGGCACTGCGTCAATCGTCCACAGCTGAAGCATGCAGTGCTGCCGCAGATTTCGCACAGGAGCAAGATGTGTGCCAGCTTTCTAATGCCTCACAACTCACTCTCGAAGACAGAGGTGCTAAAGTTGAGGAAATCTGTGATGAAACCCGTTGTGCTGTAGCCGATGATTCCGCTCAGGAAAAAGATACTTGCAGGCTTTCTAATGGCTCACAACACACTCTCAAAGGAAAACATGCTAAAGTTGACGAAATCTGTGATAAAAACCCCGGTGCTGCAGCATCTGGCAAGAAACGTGTAAGCCAAACACTGAAAAAACAATCTCGTGAGACAGAAAAAAGGTCTATAGAAAACATTGCAAATTCTGGACCATTGCTTGAAACGGGTGCTGAAGAACGGGGTCAATTGTCCACTAAAAATTCTGATCATCTCCTAAAAAGTGTTGCGTTGAAGGACTTCGATACTGCACCGGTACAGGATAAAACACTTGAGTCATTCGCAAAATCTACAATTGAACATTTGAAGAATCAAGATAAATGCACTGCCAATGAAATATCCCACGATCAGCCTGGCATTGAGTCGACTTGTTCGACTCCTGATTTAGATCTTCATTTAGATATTTCTGATTTAGAATTGCTTGAATATGGCGGTGAATTTGTTAGAAAAGCATTTGAACCTCCCTTTGATTTGGAAGCTTCCCAGGTAAACGAGCAGCATCGTGACCAAGACGCCTATGAAGGGGACGACACCAAATTACATGCTACTAAGTCTTGCAAGCACAAGCTAGATGCTGGAAAGTCAGACATGTGTGATGCCAGATCAGGAGCTCCAAAAAAGACAAAAGCAAGCTCTTTATCAGCTCAAGCTACTTACACAGACGTTTCAACAAAAAGTGAAAATAAAGAGCAGTCGGCAGAAAAAGAATTGAGAATAAGCTCCGTTTCAGGCAGGGATGATGCCGATAAAACTCTACCGTTTGTTGAGCCTTGTGGTGAGACATATGTTGAAAAGAAGCCTGATGAGGCTTCAGTTGAAGGAGAGGCAGGTTATCTCGTCCATCGTCAGAAGAAGAAAGAAAAGAACCATCGACAATGGTGTAGTGATTCAAGTTCAGGCAAGCGCATTACCAGCAAGCTAACTTTGTCTAAAAGTCAATCCGAAATGAACAATTGTGTAAATCTTGTTTTGAACGACACATCAGAAGATCTCTCTCGGGTCATGGAAGACACAAGACCTCCCTCTAAAGCACAGAATCTCAGTCCCTGTGAAGTTAACTCAGAGCATGATCCGCTAGATGGGTCAGAACCAAATAAAAATTCGCGAGATTACTCCATGAGAACGCACAAAACATGTGATACGACAGAAAAGCCTAATGATGACACGAAGAGAGCAAAACGTACGGGTGAAGCAGCAAGGAAGTTCCAAGATAGCACAAAGAGAACACAAGGCAAAGATGAGGAGAGAAGAAAGTTCCAAGATGAATCCAAACGAACACAAAACAAGGATGACATGCTAAGAAAGTCCCGAGATAACTCCAAGAAATCTCATAACAAAGATGGACCGCACAGGAAGTCCCAAGACGACTCCAAGAAAACACAAAACATAGGTCAGGGGCTAAGAAAGTCCCGTAATGACACCAAAGAATCTAAAAACAAAGATGAGACGCACGGAAAGTCTCGAGATGACTCTAAGAAAGAACAAAACAAGGACAAGGAGACGAGAAAGTCCCGAACTGATGCGATGAAAGCACCAAACAAAGATGAAGTTCTTGGGAAGTCTAAAGATGAGTCCGAGGAACTACAGAAGAAAGATGCTGGACAAAGAAAATCTCAAGATAACTCCAAGAAAACACACAGAAAAGATCAGATCCCCAAAATATCCCGAGACGACTCCAAGAATTCTCAAAACAATGATAATGTGCTAAGAAAGTTTACAGAGGACACCAAGAAATCACCAAACAATGATGTGTCAAGAATGGCTCAACATGACTCTAATGATACGCAGAGTCCAGATGAAATCAAGAAAAAACAAAGAATCTCAGATCAACACGAATCCAGCAATTCTGGGACACTAACGCATCTGTCTGGTGATCAAAAGCAACTTGGGGAGACCACTATTTCTGTTGATTCAAATGACGGGACTCCAAAGCTAACCCGATCTCAGGTGAAAAGAATCAAAGAAAATGGTGTTGCATTGGAAGTTCAGTGTTATGAGAATTTACCAAATAAAAGTGCATCCAAGAGTGATGGGCCTGGTAGTATTCATACCAAAGGGCATAAAAATGTGTGCAAAGAAATTCCTGAAGTGAGCAAATTAATTGAAGATTCTCTAGACGTGTCTAATTCTGTCTTTGGAGGTAAACGTACCGTACGACAAACACAACCTCAGTCGGCTGAACACGTATTTGATGGAAGCTCCAGTGTGAACGACCCTGGGAAATCAACATCACTGGCCAGGAAGTCGACTGCCGAGAGTTCCAACAAAACTGATGCCACTGAACAACGATCTAATGTTAGTTGTGTAAACTTATCTGAGGAACAAGTTCGGAATACCAGACATTCACGATTTACTTTGCTTGACCCGCGTTGTGAAAAGTTATCTGATCATTTGTCTGCAATGGTGAAAGAGCGTTCGAAGCTTGTGTCTTCTGAGCCGAGTAACACGTTGCAACCTGCCAACGCATCCACCAAATCCAATATTGCTGGACCTCAGTGTGTAAATTCATTGATTGCAAACAGCATTGCTGACAGCTTAGGCGATATCTCGCGAACACGTTCAGAGTCACCATTTACTCGCAAACAGAAGAAGTGCAAGTATCGTAAGTCGCAGAACAAATACAACAAGTCAAACTTTGATTCGTACTTGAAAGCTAAATTTGGTATTGTCGACGTTAGTGCCGCTGCTTCTTTGAAATCTGAAAAAGTTCAGACTCTCGGTCATGGGAGACTAAACCTTGATATGTCAGTGATAGGTGACAAGACGATCTCCGTCGTGCTGGAGAAGTTGGATATTGCTGGCTATGACTCGGCTGGCAATGTTATGCTCAACACTACCCGGGGCAGTTACAGCTGTTCTCCAATGAGAATCAATCGTTCAAGTCAGTCACCTCAGCTGAACTCCAGTAGAGACAGTATCACTAACTCAAGTAGCACGCCCAGAAAGTGTGTCAGAGTAAACATTGACACGCGAGATGATGATTCGACTTCTCTCCCTAAAATTTCAAACGGCAAGACTAAGAATTATAAAATAAGTGAACCGGACCCTTTGAACAAATCGAAATATTCTCCTGTTCAGCAGGTACTCAACTTGTCACCCATCAAGTCGGCTAAATGCAGTAATGATTTAGCATTTGAAAATCCTACCCTTCTCAACCAACGAATGGACATTGAGAAACAGAAGTCTGACTTGGAGATTCAGAGACTAATTCTGGAAATGAAGATGAAAGACTTGGAAAAAGAACGCATGGAATTGGAACAAATGAAGAAGACACTTAATCATGATGATGCTGAGATGTCTGAGCAGCATTCTGGTAATGCTGCAAGCACTGATGATTGTGATCAGATGACGACTGAAAGCATCTCCAAGAAACGAAAAAGAAACTCTCATTCCAAAAAAGAAAGCGATCCCAAGAAAAGATTTAAACAGGCTAAAAATAAATTTAGTTTGAACGTCGATGATACAAACCAACTGGGAAGTGATCCACCCAAGCACTCGAGGAAGACTCGTAAACCCGTTCGTTCCACGTTTAAGTCACCGCAAACATTTGAACAAGCGTGGAAGGAAGCAATCGTCCTCAAGATGAAACGTGCTAAGTTGATGCTACCGCCTGTGAAACCAATTCGTCCTCCAAAAGAAAATCTCACACTCTTGTTGAAGTATCCATACGCTACTGGTAGAAGTGGAAGAAAAAGACTTGGGAGAGAAGATTATAATATATATTATTTCATTGGTTTGAGTGAGAGCATGCGATACCGAATGAACTTGGTTAATCGTGCAAAACATCTTGTGGAACCAACAGAAGCATCTGACAAAACCAAGCTATCTTCTATTCCTTTGACAAGCTCTACAAGTTTTTCTCAACCTTTTTCAATGTGCTATTCGGAGTTCACTGTGCCTAATGTAATTGACATCGATTCATCTACGGCCAAGACTTCAGCTAATGCAAATGACATCCTTCCCTCTTCGGCAAAGAATGCCGATAATGCGATGGACATCCCTGCGTCTTGCACTATTAATGCGTCTGGTGTGGAAGGCATATCCTCATCTCTGGCTGGCAGGAACGAGGGTAATAGGAATGTAATCCATCCATCTCGTCATATTACCACTTCTAATGTGAAGGGCATGCTTGCAACTCTGAGCAAGACGAATGTTCATGAAAATAGTCTATTTGCAACTCGGTCCAAGACTGCGGCTAGTGCGATTGATATCCTTTCATCTCGTGCAATGGATGCATCTAATGTGAAGGCCATTCCTGCATCTCGAGGGAGGAGCGCAACAAATGTCAAGAGTAGCCCGGCATCTAGTGCTATCTCATCGACTAATGCGAACAAAATTCCTACCGTTCACGGAATGAAATATGTTAAGGGCAGAGGCAGTGACAAACAGCGAGTTGATGACGAGTTGACTAGCAATTTCCAAGCTCCTAACACCCTTCGTCATCACAGGATGTCGCAGCTCACTGGTGCTGCTCACGTGGTAGGGCATAGCCAAGCTCGCGAACAGTCTTGCGATGGTCGTATAGCCACTAATCCACAGTCAACTAAACGACGGGTCAACGATGACAGCGATCGAATTGTCAAACGTCCCAAGTTACCAGTCATGGAAAAGTTACATGGCTCTCAAGGTGTGGCTTTTAACAAACACGCAGCTGAAGTGGCTTCATATTCAGCTGCGAATGATGAAATGGCTACGGATTATGGGGTCTCTTGCCTCGATAACCCGCCTTACGAGATAAGTGCCTCCTCCAGAGTTGCAAGTAAAGATACTGACTTTATTGGTAATAACGCCGGTAACATTAATTCACTAGAGATGGACGACGACCTCGATGACAATGAGAACTTTGACTTCTCCGTATTGGATGGCGACGATGCTTGTGATCCAGACGTGGTAGTCGAGGATGTGCAAGTTCTGAAGCCCCCTCGTACAGAGGAGAGTGCTGTCACAGACGGCACGAGCACTTTAACTAGCACATCTGTAACTCAGCCTTTTTCTACGTATCCGACAACCGTTGGATTAAAACAAATTAGTAGAGTACCTAAGACCACGGCTCCTCAGAACACAAGGAGGCCGATTGTTTCTATTAACAATAATGCCATTGACCGCCAGGATTTAGATAACGTTGGAACTGAAGCCGATTTTTCTAGTGAAAACTCATACTGGAACAACACTTTACCTGAGTTCCCCCGAAAAACTGGAAAGTCTAGTCTATTTTACAATCCCTATCAATCCAGAGTTCTAAATCCAAATCCTCCTGAGCCCACGAATCTAAATTATGTGAGGAAAACTCTGAAAAATATTAACAGTTCAACGCGTGGAATGCGCAATAATAGGAAGGGAGGAGTAGATAAGCTCTCGGAAAGAGTAAAAAATTACCTTAGTAAAAGGAACATAGACGGACTCGACGGATGCCTTGTGCCAGCTGAATCCAATCTGCTGGACGCTGAGGACAAATCAACCAATTGGAAATCGAATTCCAGACAATCGTCTGTTCGAAGCGGCTTCCTAACAGAAGGAGAAAACTCTGAAACTAGCAGAGATGCCGATCCCAGGGGTGTTCAAGGCCAGCAACTGGGATATCCTTCCAACCTACGAAAGGTGTCCAAAAGCACTGTTGACTTGCCAAGTCTTGGTACCTCTTCGAAACTACCTTTCGCATTTGCACCAAGCTCTTTTAAGGAGAACCCTCGTCATGTAAGCAGCCTAAGCAATCATCAAACCTCTGTCGATCGAAACGAGCAAATGAAAGCCTCCGTTAGCATGGGAATGGAGGATGATTTAACAGAGCCTGGTGACCTCAAGATGACAGCTGCTGAGGACAATGAACTAGATTACAACGGCTCCCAGACAATGTGTGACGTGCTCACTAGCGAAGAAATTCTCAAGATGCAGGAGGAAGTGCAGCAGGCAATACCACTGCTCGAGTCTCTCAAAGAAGAAGTGCTAGCTCAGAGGAATGGCACCAAGGTAAGTGTTCACCGTACACCTTTCAGTTTGAGAAGAGGCAACAAGTTGAGAATTCATGATATAGCTTAGAGTTTTAGGAACAGCTATGAGGAATGAATTAACAATACAGGCTAGAATTAGAAAAGAGGCAACATGGTAAGAGTACACGATACAACTTAAAGAGTGTACGAAATGGCAACAAGGTAAGTGTTATATAAATAACGCACTCTAAACCATGTTGCCAACGGCGAAAACCCGTTACTTTGTCACATCCGTTATGCTCTGTCTGACGTATCTCAATCGTATGGAATTTATGTTTTAACGCTCCCGTGCCAAATAATAACTGATCTTTTCAGAGCATCCCCTTCATAGCACAGGCTGGTCCCTAGTTAGTACTTGGACCTTGAACCGCACCTTTGCTTGCATTGTTTCTGATTCTTTAAATTTAACATAATCTAAAATCTGTAAAGCCGGACCAGAGGCCTTCAAACGTGAGCTTCCTGGCCCCTGGCACAAACCAGGGTGCCGATGGGGAGTAGAAAAAAAAAAACATTTAGGAGGGATCAGCATCTCCTCCAAAGCGATGACAACCAATATTCCAACGGCAATGAACGTCAACCTCTCCTCGATGAACAGCGCAACCTCAGTCAAAGATGACCGGAGAGACAACCGCATCGACGAGCTAACTAGGAACGTCCAGAAAATCAGGAATCTACCAAGCTAAGCGACCAGCCTCTCTGAGCAAGAAGCAGAAGTTTTCGCCACAGAGCCTGGCACAATCGACGACCGGCTAACGAGACTCGAGGGCCATGTCAAGGCCATTTTTCTCCACATCCACGAACTAGTAAAGAACCAGTAAACTAAAGAACCCGCAACTTACGCAAATACCTCTACCTCTACGTCCGACGACAACTTCGACGACTCTCCACCCCACAAAAATCCCAACCGAGCTCTGAGGACTGCAAGGAAGAAGCAATACACGCCATTCAATGAACACTACTTGTTCAACAATAGTCGTACCTTTCCCGAACTCCCGAAGATCACATTTGACGCCAACGACAGACCGGATATTTGTCCATACACTCAGCGAAAAGAGCTGGGCTCTTTCACTGGCCGCCCAGCCCTGAACATAGACACCAGCGATGACGAAGGCTTTGCCATCAGAGTAGACACAAAACTTCAAAGTGACACAATTCTCTCCAAAACTAGACTCTGTGAAAAGCCATGCAAGATAGTGCCCCACCCGACTTTACCTATAAGTTCGGGTTTGATCTACGTTGGAGATATCCCGAAGGAGGAAATTGAGGAGTACATCACTGGACTTGTTCAATATGGAGACTGCGTTGTCGGAGCAAAAATCGCGCCAAAGATAACACCAAAGAAGAGAGACCACCACAGCCCTAATACTAAAATTTAACTGCCCTACTCCACCTAAATGTCCAGAAATTCCCTTCTGCGCCACCAAAACCAAGGTTACACTATTTGAGAGACTTCCGATGGGATATTATAAATGCCAGAAATACGGACACACGAGAGGAAACCGTAATAATAAGCAACGATACTCGTACTGCTCCCAAGACGACCAGGACAAACGGGAAGTTCCCCAGTCGTGCGAATCCAAAGAACAGCACTGTTTTTACTGCAAAGTAAACGGACACTCTGCCGGACATAGAGATTGCCCAGAGGAGGAGACATAGAGAGCGATCCTGCAATACCAAATAGATAACTGGGTCGGGCGATGGGAGGCTGTAGTCTCTGTGCGCTCTTCCTAGAATGACCCTCCTACCCGGGAGAGAAGATCGGCCCTATTCCCCACCCACTTCCTAATAACTTTCAACGAAAGTGGTGCAAGCAAAGTTACCTTTTCAACTTGGAGGAAAACCGAAAGAAATTCAACGACAATGAAAGAAATATCTGGCCTACGTCGTAGAACGTGAGCGAAGTAACGCTGTACTAAAGATTACCCACATGTACAAATTCAAAGTTACAGTTGTAATACATGCGACCTTCAACGATACCAAACGGATTATATGTACCTCCCGTTTCACACCTACAACCGGCCTCAGTGCTTTTGCTGAAGGTCTAGCTGAGAATTACGAGTTACCGAATTCCGTCAAGCAACATGGATAAAATCACGTAACGCAAGTTCTACAGCATACCAAATTACCTTCCCATGACACGACGCACCGGAATTCATAGTAATCCCGGGTGAACAAGGAAGAACCGAAACCTACCCAATTGCAACATAGCCCCCAATGTGCAAAAAATGCCTTGAATGCGGTCACGCCATCGCACACTGCCAGCCACATACACCCCAACGTTGTAAGAAGTGCGCTGGCGAGCACGACAGAAAATACTGCACAGCCTGCCACCCTAAATGCAACCATGAGGCAGGCGATTGCGACTGCCTAGTATATATGGACCAAAACGAAATGACTCACAAAACGAACGCAGAGTTACACGGAAACAAGCCATCCAAAACTGATACAGATACAGACACTAGGCCACATCCCCCAGAAAGAGGGGCGGCCGACGGCAAGGCGCACCTCATACGCTCACGCTCACACAACTTAGCCCTTTATTGCTAAAGGGTCCAGCCGGTAGCCCCTCAACTACACTCTGGGTCACGAGTGCAGTCCGAGGATCCGTCGTCAGCAGCAGGGCCCAACAGTTCTCACTGGTTTACCCCCGCCGCGTCATAATAGCCGGGCCCCCCCCCCCACCCACGACCATCCCAACAGCGGTATGTCAAGGGCGGGAGAGCACAGCAGAGCAGCGTCAAAATCAACCATTCACAACCCTTCTCCACTCACGCCTGTTCATTGCACGCTCTCTCGCCACCTCCACATTCATGTCTCTCCTTCCCAACGCCTGCTTCAGACCATCCATCCACACAAACTTCGGTCTACCTCTAGG